>JALBCR010001536.1:0-215160 GCA_030710515.1 Abscondita cerata | reverse complement strand
TTAGTTACGTATTGTTCTGCAATATTTTTGGTTGGGGGACCAGATAAAATCTGAAAATTTCACATTTTAAGGATCTTATAGTAGTAAACTTCAGTATAAGTTTCAAGTTTGAGATTCAATTGGAAGTTAGCTTAAAAATCAATATCAGGCCTATGATAAAAAGAAGGTTTTTATCATTCGCGTTACATTTAGTCTAATGTTGGGTAAGATTCAACTTAAGATCTAAACACATTCAATTTGTGTAAACTATATTTAGGCCTTATTTGTTGCTAAACATTTCTAGATATGAAAACTGAAAAACTTGACAGCATACGTGTAAGGTGGGTATGGTGTCTTACTGGACAGACAATACACCGCGAGTCTCAAATTACGCGTTCAGAGTTATCGAGCCAAAATCACTGTAAGCACAGAAATGTGCTGCAGTTCTGTGTCAAGTCTGTAAGCTTAGGTATCTTGTTTTTTCTAATTAATCTGTTCTCTCCCGCCCAGTTGGCCATGAGCTTTTACAGAGCAGTTTGTATTATTGTAGTTAAATGGAGTATCAGTGTTCAATTAGCATTTTACTAATGAAGTCAATCACACAAGTGTTTAGATGCTTTCTGAAGAATTACAGTGATTGAAAATTATAGAGTAAAAGAAAAGTGTTGTTTTGTTTAAGAGTTCACCCAGATGTCAAATCAAGCTGTAAGTACCATGAAGTAAAAATACTTAAAATGTCATCACCTTCTATAGGATTAATTTTGTTGGACCTTTTAAGGAAACAAAGGGCCTATAAAGGACTGAGAGAACAACTCTAGATCACACTTAAAATAAAAATCCTGTCATTAACCTAATACCAGGAAAGCATATTATGTCCAACCTGTTAAGTACAAAGGTATTTGTAGGCTAACAAAGATAGGGCTAGTGGATAGTTCTGATGCAAAATTTTGTAATTTAGAAGAAACAATAACAAAAGTAGCTTGTAAAATTAAAAATTAAATGAAGAGTAGAGAGCTGTTTTGGCGTTGAAAGCCAAAATTGACAAAGTTTTAAAATTTCAATTAAAAGAAATTTCCGAAATCTCTTTTCAAAAAGGAAATTAGTTTAAACCCAGGAACTAGTTTACAAAATGTGCTAACAGAATTTGATGATTTGATTGAAAACCTAAAAAATAAATGTGGAGATTTCAAATGAAGAAGAAAAGATTAAGATTATCAGTTTACTGCCAAATTCTTGGAGTAGGGCAAAATAAGTGATGAATTCAAAGTGTCAGAACGCTTAGTTAAAATAACAAGACAATTAGTATAAGAACAGGGAATCTTACCTGTTTTGCACAAGAAAAATAAAAATAATTTAATTAATAGTATCATAATCCAAAAGGTCATTATGTTTTACGAAGATGACAATAATAGCAGTTTGATGCCTGGGAAAAAAGATTGTGTTGCTGTAAAAAAAATGGTACTAATATTTATAGACAAAAGAGATTACTTTGTGTAATTCAAAATGAGCTTTTCAGTGAGCTTAGAAAAAAAATCTAAAATAAAAATTGGGAGATCTGGCACTCATAACTTTTGTGTTTGTTTGTACTACCAAATTATAAAATTGATGATTAGTTGAGCTAACGTTAAAGTGTACTACAAAAACCTACTAGAAATTCTAGTTTGTTGTATTGACAGCTACAAGTGTATGATGGAAAATGTCATGTCAAGCGTTGTTTGACATGTTTGAAGAATTAGAAGAAGATTTGATGCCAGGCAATATTAAATATTGGGTAACTCAAGACAGAACAGAAATGGTAACAATAATAAAACCAGGAGAGGGGTTTTTTAAAGTGCTTGTAGCGAAAATCTTAAAATGCATTATTTTATTGCAAAAGCTCAAGGTAAATATATGAATGATAAAAAGCAGTCTTTGACAATAGACAAATGCTTAGTTTTTGTAGACTTTTCAGAAAACTTCTCGTTTGTTGTGCAAGATGAAGTGCAAGGACGCCACTGGGTAAACAAACAAGCCATAGTTCATCAGTTTTATTACAAAGATGAACTAGGACTGCCTTAAAAGTCACAGTTTCTGTGTCATAAGTGACCACCTTGAGCACAACACTTCAACAGTACATGCCTTCCTGGTTCAGTTAGTTAAATACATTAAAGAACGAACACCACCCGTCTATTAAAAACTACTGATTTATTTTTTTGAGGCTTCATGTCAGTATAAAAACAAAAAAAACTTTGTTAACATATGCTACCACCAAAAAGACTTTGGTATCAATGTATAGTGGCATTTTTTTGCATCATGCCATGGAAAAGAATGCAAGTTACGGTATCGGTGGTACAACAACAAAACAAGCTGTCACAAAAGCAAGTCTTAAGTTAGAGCATATGAAAACCAAATTCTGACTTCTCAACAAATGTTTGAATTCTGTAAAGAAAAGATCAAAGGTATTACTATGTTTTTGTTAGGTCGGAGAAAAGTTCTGAAGAAATGTACGTCTAACTCCTTGGAGGAGGGCTTGAATTAACCTGCAAAAAGATAAAAGTAGTCGAATCGTTTCATTGTTTATACCACAGTCAGACAACCTGCTAAAGTGTTAGTTAACATCGACATCTCCAGACAGTGTACTTTACCAAACTATCGAAGCTATCCTACTGACAATTTTGAATATAGGCTTGTGTCTAGGCGATGGTCAGTGGTGTATTGCAGAAGTCGGCATTGTTGATAACCAAAACCAAGATGTGCACGCTCATATTTTATCATCCTCCAGGGACCAAAACTTCATTAAAAAAATGAAAAGATCAAGTTTGAATGCCAGTTAAAAAGTAGTTGAGAAAGTTGTCCCTCTGGAGTTTACTACTGCGACAGGGCGAACATTTAATTTAACTCCCAATGTGTAAACCTTAAAAAAGTAAATGGGGTAATTTTGTTTAAACGACAAATACACATCATTCCGCAACTGTAAATAAGAAATGGTCTAGCCAATTTTTTACTTTAAGTTCTTTATTTAATTAGTTGTAACAATTAAATATAAATTTATTAATATGCAGCTTGTGTATTTCATTGACCCTGCATTTGCGCTTAAAAGTATCTGTATTGCGAACGCAATTTTTACTAATACTCATTTTTTTAACTGACTTTTTAATTGAATCTTAAACTTGAAATTTATATTGGGGTTTACCACCATAAATACCTTCAAAACGTGCAATTTTGAGATTTTTACCTGGTCTCTCAACCAAAATATTGCAAGTCAAAACGTAAAAATTTTTCAAATCAGTTTTTAAAAACCTGTAATTTTTAAAGGGTAACTTCTTACTACTAAAACTTTATAAACAATTACACTACTATAAAGAGTTAAAACACAAACAATAATAGGAATGAGAAACTGTCCCTTCTTAGAAAAATTATTAATTGAAGATACAGATTTTTGAATTTTAAAACAAAACTTTCCGTACTTAAAAATCTGTATAAAGCCACATGAAGTGATAATTAGTTCAATTTGTAGACCAAAGTATACTGAATTCAATGCTTTTTATTTGATAGGCCTACATCAACCCATTGCTGAGATATTTCAAAACCGCAGATGCTTTTACAAACACGAAAAAACCACGATCGGCATATAACAAAATAACCGCCATTTAAAAATTGTAATTCATAAAAATTTTAAAAAAATATTTTTAAGCTCACTACATGCTGAGGAACACACCCAGCAAGTATCATATTTTTCTGAGACGGTCAAGCAACTACTGCTGGACCACTTGGCCTGGATTGACCCAGAAGTAATTTCCTACGTAATTCCAATTAAAAAGAAAAGAAGAACAAATCGAAACACCAAAGCGACCACATACTTTAACACAGTCAATAAAACAACTTCTTGAGAAAAAAAGTGTTGTTGGTTAAAACTCAAACACACAACATATTTTAATTAAAACAATTTGAAGCAGTTGGTATAACTAAAAAAAAGAAAGAACTGAAATTAAAGTTGAAATATGAAAATACTGAATTTGACTTTTAGTAGATATTTATGTTTTAGTACCAAAGAAACTTTACCATGTTGTGTTCTTAGTTTAAAGTTTGTAGTAGCTGTAAGTTGTAGGTGAGAGAACTTTGTTTATAATTAAACAAAAAAAAATATGAGAACATGGTACTGTTAAGTTGCTTTTTTTAGTTTTGCAGAATTAGAATCTGCAAACAACTATTAGGGTTTATATTACTGATCTATATAAAACGTTATTAACTATTTTGTGATTTTATTTCTACACTCTAATTTTACAAAAAATTGTGTTGAATTAAATTATTTCCCATAAAACATCCTTGTTGCAACAAGTTAACTCAAGTTTATTCGCATTATCATCATCATTACCATCATCATCCATAACTAAAACATACAAGAAAAAATATAGTATCTTCAAAATACTCTCATTCTATCTACCTATGGTAACGTCTTCAGCAACAATATTTCGCATTCTTATGATATTATACAAAGCAGCGCAGCAGTTTATTACGTTTCCGGCAAAATGTGGTTGATCCTATCTTGTAAAGACACCTAAAGTTGGCTTTCAATGTTCCAATAGATTTCTCTACACAATTTCTAGCACGTCTTTATACTTCTGTATAACGTGCATCTGGAGTGCCCGGGGCTGCTCAGACAATTGGCATCATTAAGAAAGGTTCAAGAGGATAACTCTAGAATCACCTATAACAATATTTTTAATTTTTGTACAATCTACATGTATTTATATACTAAAACCTAATAACCAAGTGGTTCTATCCTCATTCTCAAAGTTATTCATTAATCTACCTTTAATAATGCTCAACATCCAAATCGCAAAATCATCCACCAGTCCTGAAAACCTTGCATCAGTCCCTAATATTATTAGGTTGGAATCACATATTTGGAACATCATTTACATAATAGTCATTTTGTTTCTTGAAAATTGTATAGCTTATGTGTTTCCTCAACACACGTTTCATTATTACATCAACAGCGGGCTGAAAATGCTGGAATGTCTGACTTTTCAACCGACTTTTGATAGCTACCGTGAGAAAAAATGTAAAACGACAACAAGCTTTAAAGTGTTTGAAAATATGAAATGTATCATTAATATAAGGTTGAATTTCTTCAAACTAATCCCGGGTAGATTGTTGACTTAACCTATAAAGTTTTTGAAATTTTGTTCTGGAAGGGTAACCGGATCGCTTATATTACGTAAATATTTATTTACGTTTTGATCCTGAAACAAACTCAAATTAATTAAACTATCAACACATCAATGAAATTAATTGACATACCGTCTGTCTAATTCGGTTAAACTTTCCTGCAAAACTGCTTGATCCCTGTGAAACATTTCACTCAAACTCACATAAGAACACAAAATGTTTACAAGCGATTGTTAATTAGCTCTCGTTCACTAACGATCCAATATTAACGATTTTACCGTTTATGAAGCATAAGTCACAGTTACGGAATAGGTATTGTTGGAATAACCGTTTAGTGAACGATACTGGTTTACGAACGATATTAGAATAGACCCGTTCAAATTAGACAGATAATAAAAATTTGATTTTATGGATTGATGGTTAAATAATTTTTTGAGATTATTGTAGGGCCCTTCCAAAAGAAAATTTTAGAAAACTATATAGTTGACTTAGTCGTTTTTTGGTGCCCTTACTCGATGAAGAACCAGTAACCATCAAGTGTTTTCCCATTGACAACCGGTTTGCAAAGACCCTACACTATTAATTTTTTTTTAGTTAAGTTTTTTTAAAAATATATCAAGTTCTCGAAAATCAAGATTTTATTCATTTGCACGAAAAAACTGGTTGTTTTCTTCTAAAAAATTGAATGTTGTTATCGGATGGTTTCAGCGCAGCTCCGCTTTTCAATAGTTGAGCTGACACCATTATCATTTTTTCTGTTTTACTAAAATCCTATCAACAATGACAAAGTTTTTAATAATTAATATGTCTATCAACGCAAAACTTAGATTATAGGTGACGGTATGGTACGAAAATATGTACTATTCATCCTCAAATTGAAGCTTGTTTGTTTAAAATAACGACAGACGTTACCAAATAGGAAATTAGCGACAATCGTTAACGATAACAATAATCAGTATTCAACGAATTGTTCATTTACGTAATAGACACATAATTATTAATACAAATTCCTATCTTCAACTGCTTTTAAGCTACTAGCTCTTTTTAATGAAACTATGCTTTTGTCCTAATTTTTTATCAGAATCAAATCCTTAGTGTCGTTGTACTTGTACAACTTGCATCATGGAATAATATCTACACAATGTTGTTTTTATTTGATTGTTATATTTCGGCTTGAATGACCTTTAATAGTTTGGAACCTCGCTCAACAACTTATTGTAGATTGCCGGAATGAGAAAGGTTTACATGCTGAGCAGTTCTCTTATGTAGGGAAATAGATATATCAGGTAGAAATTTTTATGTTACACAACGTTTTTTTGATTTGGTTTTTTGTACTATATTTGTACCATTTTTGTCGACTTATGGGCCCAAGGCGATTGTAAAAAAAATTAGAGCAAAAGCATCAAAAAAGTGCTGATAACGTAAACACATCTAAAAATATACTAAGTGACATAGAAAGAAGAACACCCAGTAATAATGAATTTATTTGAACAATTTTGGTATACTAGTGTATACGAATTAGATTAGTAAACGATCACCATTTGATAAAAATTAAACTGTTAACTTTTTCAAAAAACTTAATAATGTGTTGCTCCACCACGATGTCTTGTGCACTCATTAACACGTCTGGGGATACTTCTAATGAGGTGATCGATTTCTTCTTGAGGTATCTCATCCCATGCTATCTGTAACTGATGCTGCAAAGCCGCTACAATTTGTGCAGGGTGAGGTAAATTGAGTAATCTTCTTCCCATAATATCCCAGACGTGCTCGATGGGCGAAAGATCGGGAGATCTTGGTGGCCAAGGCAACAAAGCAATTTGATTGGCCTCAAAATGAGCCAAAGAAACCCTAGCAACATGAGGTCGTTGTCTTGTTGGAATGTGCTGTTGGGGATGGTCTTAACATAAGGTACAATATGGGGCTCTACGACCTCCTGGATGTAGCGCGCAGCGGTCATGTTACCTCTAATGAAGATCAAGGTGACCTACTTCCAATAGCAATAGCTTCCCATACCATAACTCCAACTGTGTGGTGCACATGCCTATTCACAGAAAATAGGGGATCTTGTCTTTCACCGCGCCGTCTTCTCACCCTTGTACGACCGTCATGCATACCCAAACAGAATCTGGATTCATTACTAAAGACAATTGAATTCCATTCTTGGTCCCAATTTTCCCGATCTCTACACCACGATAACGTCGATGTTCTGAAGTCAGTGGTAGCACAAAAAGGGGACGGTATGAAAAGAGCCCAAAGGTTCTTATTCGTCTATAAACGGTTCGCATTCCAATCGGTCT
This sequence comes from Abscondita cerata, assembly GCA_030710515.1. Taxonomy (NCBI): domain Eukaryota; kingdom Metazoa; phylum Arthropoda; class Insecta; order Coleoptera; family Lampyridae; genus Abscondita; species Abscondita cerata. The sequence continues at coordinate 207,730 of JALBCR010001536.1, read as the reverse complement.
TCTATGTTCTTCAAACCGCTAGTCCGCAACCGCCCGTGCAGAGAAGAAGCGGTCCCGTAAAGCCAATAGTCTAAGACGGCGATCTTCGCGTTTTGTGGTTCTTGGACGACGTCCTGTACCTCTCGCTTTTCGTGTACGGTCCTCTTGGTTTCATGCCCGAACACAGACTGCCACAGTGTTTAAACTCCGTTGCGTTCTAGCGGCTATATCTCTCATAGACAAACCAGCTTCACGCAATCCCACAATTCTACTCCTATCAAACTCGCTTAATTGCCACAAATTATGGCGTCTTCGCACTGGAGGCATTGTGATTGAATTAAAAAAGATCTTTGAAATGCAATTTAAATCGCTTAAATGACAACTGTACTTACAAGTGCTTAATTCATTGTTTTAGGCTACTTAATCGTAAGTGTTTTTGAATGAGGTTAACAAAACAACCGCTAGGGCAATATGGCTGAAAACTGATCGTTTCTTATCTTAATATAAACAAATATATTCCCAAAAAAATTTACAAAATATTCATTATTACTGGGTGTTCTTCTTTCTATGTCACTTAGTATAGAAATGCATATTGTTCAATCCGGCCTGAAAATTTAATTCTACATCGATTTCTGTGGTTGCTATAGTTACTGTAATGCGATTATTCAAAAAGTTATAACAACAGTATGTTTCATCAAAAATTTCTAATAATCTGTGTTTATTTCATATTTTATTGAAGAGTATTTTACAATACAAGAAATGGGTTTACTAATTCTGACAACCTGAAATTAATTAAGAACTATAAATGAAGATTGGTTAGTAACAAAAGTTGGAAACGTTTTTTCTTTAATCTCGAACAATAACGTCTTGATCAATGAGTACCTATGGTGTAAATAATATTTCTTCTATTAGTAACAACTGTAGAATTGTTGTAGAACACAATGAAAATCCAAGTTCTTGTTGAAGCAACGTTTCGCACATTACAGTGAGATCTTCTTCTAGGCCTGTGTCAGATTATTTGATTTTTACGATAAAGACAATAAGGGTTGGGTACATAACTGCATTGTTAGTTTTTGGGTGATTCTAATCAGTGATCACTATCCACAAAAAAAAATTTGGTAATTAACACTATAGCGTAAACAAATGTGTGAAGGCTAAGAATCTTAGTATGTATTCAGCTCTTATATCTTTATTGTAAAACTCCGTTAATCTGGAACTGGCTTAGAAGAATCACCTTAAGCCAAAAAGTGTATCTTTTTTGACCCATTTTGAGTTAAATAATAAAAATCAAACGAGAACAAAATCATACTTTTAGCAGAGGTGTACATAAATTTGTCCGCCTACTTTTACTATAAATAAGGTTCACTGGAAAATTATTATCAAAAATGATGGTAGGTAAGTATGGTAACCTTGAAAGAAAAATATGACATTAACGATACTGTCGATATTGTCAAGTAAGTTGAGAAATATTAGTATCAATTTATGTATCAAAGCACTAAAGTTTGATTTCTCATTACAAATATGTGATAAATGGGCGTGAAAAAAAAGACTTTAACGCCAAGTAATTAGGAAGGTAAAATTAAAAAAAAATGTGTTTTTTTGCAACCATTTCGGAAAGTTGCTTTTTTGCAAATTAAAAAACCCTAAAAAAATTGATCTGACTGAACGAGAAACGTCGGTAAATTTAAAACAATCTCGGTGTTTTTTACGTCCCTCAACCTACAAGCAGTCCTTAAATACGCAAATATCGTATTTACTTATTGTGCTTCTTTTTTTGGATGGATTTTGTTTTGGTATATTTGTTTAAAGTGTCGTCAAAGATAGTGTGTACGTCATGTCTAAGATATTATTTAGTTTGGCTCATCCCCCTTCCACCAATAAACAATAGGTATTTTGGTCCTTATAATTTCTGACTCCTTTGGTGAATTTCTTTGACATTCTTTGTACTTCTTATTTAAAACTATTCCATACATTGCTCACAAATTTCTAGCGTTGTTGGTAATGATCTAAGCGATTTTCCGAAAACTTTGAGTTATAACAGCCAGATTTCTATCACCCAACACACATACCAAATGGAATTTGACTGGACGCACTACAACAGAAATTCCATAAAAATGTGGAGTACTAGACATAAGACACCACAATTTGCGAGCTGAAAATGTCTATTGTGTATTGAAAAATCTAAGGGAAGAATTAATAAAGCATGCCCAGTTCGTCTACTGACGAAGTAGAGTTCATTCAATCACTAAAGAATACTGAGTTGCGTGTCGGAAAAATTTGTCATTTGACAATTATGCGAAGTAAAAACATAAGCTGTAAGCAACATGTGAACTTAATGTAACGGTTTTACCTTAAATTTAACAAAACAAGTATGAATACGTTGTTATTGCTGAATTCTCAAACGCTGTATGAAAATTATAAACAAAATTGGTTTCTGCGCAACTATCCTTTAATGGTTGAATGTACTCTAACCATGACATTAAAATTTTTTGCCAGAAACGTTGAAAGCGATCAAGACCCCTTATGCAAGATGCGAACGTTCAGAAAATTCTTGTGGAGGCAACGTTTTGCACCTTAAAGTGGGTGATTTTTCTAGACTAATGACTAGATTAAAGGAGTATTACTTGTTTAGTCTCTAGCCTAGAACATTCACTTATTTACACCAGAACTTGAGGTTTTTTAAATTTTAATATGTTACATAAATAGGACAGAATAACAATTGACTTGATTAATATTCATAATCATACGAATGCGATTTTAATACTAAATAACTTACGTTGACTTCCTAATTATAGCTACTAAACTGAGTTAATAATTAAGTCTAGTACCGAAATGTTGGCCCAAACAAATGTGAAAATGATTTGTCAGGGGGGCCCGCGAGCTCAAAAATTATCACAAGACCGTTACTAATTGGTCTGGCAACTTTATTGCTAGATTTATTTTATTTTCTTTTCTTAGTATATATACAAGTGACCGGAAAAGAGAGGAAAATCAAAGTCTTTTTTATAATAGATGTAAGATTTAATTTGACAAATTATAACTGCCAAATTTCATACATGTCATATAATCAGTTTTGAAACATTGGACTGCATACCAAGACCAACTGTATAAATTTGATAATTACTAACTTAATAATTTGAGTAAATGGCTGTTTATTTTATTTTTATACCTGTCAATCGTCGTCTCGACCATACAAATATATTTTAGGAATATAAAGTAATCGGACATTTTAAAATAGTTTCAACAAACGTCATAATTTAAAAAATTTTGAAATTAGAACAATGAAAATAGTTGTTTTCCTTCTATCACTTATCCATCCTTTGGGCCATTGTTTTCGGGATTCTCTCTATGCACATAAGCAAAGCAGTTACAGATTATTTTTCTAAAAACTCATACTGACAGGATAATAACACAGTTTCTTGTATCTTTCTAACCAAATATTTTAACTTAAAAAATGTGCAATAATTGTTTTAGCAGGCCTTAGAATTTCAAAATAGAGTTAATTGTTTCTACCACAACCGTATATGCAACAACCAACTTTTCAGCAATTTACAGTTATATTACTTACCAATTTATTTGATTGTTTGCTTATATTTTAATAAATATTACAACAACGAAATATGCGTTTTTAGACGTTTTCATTATTTTCCGCTCTAAGGTGGCACCATCTATCAATATTATCTTAACTACATTATGATATCGACTCTACCTTCAATGTCATAATTTACCATAGCTCCTTCATTAAACATAAATAATTGATAGTAATTTTCTGACGAGTATTATTTTGTCTTTGTTTGAATTTTGGCTGGGCTACGCTTCGGCCGAAAAATGTTATAACATAATGTTTTTCTAAATGCAATTTTAATTCAAGTACATAAGATAATTATATTTTTTTTAAATTGCGAAACTTTGCAAAGTAAAATTTTATTCAATCTACTTATACATAAATCTTATTTTTTTATCATTTTCTTTCAAATATATAGGTACTTTAAATTAGCGTTTTTCTACAAAATTTAAATAGAGCCATTAACATTTGATTACATGTGATGTAAGTTAGTTTTATTTTTAGTCGGCTTAAGTTAATTTGACAAAATAAGTATCTTTAAAAAAATAATTTGTGTCTAAAAAGTATACCTATTTTTTTATCTTTTTTTCGGTATTTTGAGAAATAACCTAACTTTTCGGTTTTTTTTGGAAAAAATTAATTTGTCAGATAATGCATATCACATGACTACTACTTTTTGGTGTTTTTTGTCTGGATTGAACTACAAATTTATGCCAAAGTCAAATTTCGAATAAAGCTCTTAATAAAAAAAATCCCATATGATGCGGACTTTATATATTACACTGTATACAACGTAATTATTTTATACTTATATTGTACCTATTTAAATTCATGTGCACGTAACTGTAAGTAATGGCAATGTAAAAAAGTATGAAATATTATTTACAGTGCATTTCTGAAAATGGGTGCCACTTTTTCTATTAGACTCAATAGATGGCGTCACAGGTGCAAAGCAGATTTCTTGTATCTAAATGTAAATTAAGTTGCCTAGCTGCTTCCATAACTGTTCTTCAATTACTACTTAAATACATACCTAAGTGGCACCTATTTTCAGAAACGCACTGTACTTATTAATTTTATTGCATATTTTAACACGTTTCGAATTTTTAGTTTATTTAGAAATTGAATGCTATTTCTAGCATAGGTACAGTCTTTAATATTTTGAAATGTACGAGGATATATTGAAAAATTCTTAGCCTACTATAGAACCAAATAAAATTTCAATGTCAAAATATTTTATTACTCAAACATATTCTCCTCTTAATTGGATACATTTATTACAGCAAACCTGCAACGTGTTCTAGACCTTTCAAGAAAAATTTTTTTTCTTGCTCCAGACCTCCACCGCTTCTATTACCTCCTTGTTGGAAGAAAATGTACGACCTTAAACTTTTTTCAGTTGAGGAAAGAGGTGATAGTCGGACGGAGCCAAATCGGGTGAATAAGGGGTGTTCTCGTAATTCAAACCCTAAATCACGAATTTTTGCATGGCAACATGAGATTTGTGTGCAGGGCGTTGTCCTGCAAAAACAAAACACCTTTGGATAGCTTTCCGCGTCTTTTCTCTTTAATATTTTCCCGTAGAGTGGTCAGTAATGTCGAATAGTAATCTCCAGTTATTGTTCTACCCTTATCCAAAAATCAATCATGATTACTCCATGGCAATCCCAAAAAACTGAAGCAAGAACTTTTCCAGCAGATTTTTGGACACGAAACTTCTTAGGTCTTGGAGAACCAGAGTGTCGCCATTCTATCGATTGTTGCTTTGTTTCTGGATCATAGAAATGTACCCAAGTCTCATCCATAGTAACAATTCGGTTTAAGAAGTCTACATCGTTTTCAAATCGAGCACAGATCGAACGCGATGCTTCTACCCTTGCACGCTTTTGGTCAACATTCAAACATTTGGGGATCCATTTTGCAGCAATTTTTCTCATGTCCAAATTGACGTGAACCATATGATGAACGCGTTCGTATGAAATATTCAGTGCTTCAGATATCCGTTTTAGCCCAATTCGACGGTCTGATAAAATCATGTCATGAACTGCATCGATATTTTCGGGGACTGACACAGAAACTGACCTTCCGATCGGTCATCTTCAATGGAAAATTTACCTCTTTTGAAGTTTGCATTCCAATTTTTGACCGTCGCATACGAAGGACATTGATCACCAAGAATATTAAGCATATCTTCGTAAATCTGCTTACCTCTTAACCCTTTTAAATACAGGTACTTGATGATGGCTCGATACTCCAATTTTTCGATTTTCACAATTTCGGTGGACATCTTTTTTCATTTTCATTCTAATAAGTTATTGTTCGTTGCTATGGTAACGCAATATTTTGTTTATGCAAGGAACTGGTCTAGGCTAACTAGATATCAATACATCCTCGTATTATACCATTTAATAGAAATCCAATTAGAAATTAAATATTAAAATTTATTTTAGTAATTATTTTACATTCTGCATAGATGTCAATGTAGAGAGTTTTATAAAATGCCTACATTTCCATTATGAATTATTCATGTACGTACAAAATTTATTGAGCATAAAGAAAAGTGGATGTTTTGACAGTCAAAGCATGCTGTATCGATGCATCTAGGCTGAGCACTCATGCAGGAAATGCACAGCTAATGTATTTTTCAAAACAGCACTTTTTATAGAAAAATTAGTTACTAATACGAGTATTTCATTTTAATTAGATTTATTATTTTAATTGGGAATTAAATAATAGAAATAATATGTGTGTGTGTGTGTGTGTGTAATTATAGCTTTAATTATAGTCAAAAACATACAAAGATTCGTTACTGGTGGTTACTAGATTTTTTTTTAACTTTCAGTTCTTGTTTTGCAAAATTACACGATTGTTAAAATTATTTGCTTGCACTGATTTTTTTAAGTTTTATGTATGTTTCTAAAATAAATTTCGATTAAGTTTGTCAAGCCTTGTTTTTCATATTAAACAACTTTTTTAGACTTGTAGATTAAGAAGAAAATACCACGATTTTTATTTACTTTTGTGTTTGTTTTTAATTAAATAGAACCAAAATTAAATAGAAGTTTAGATGCTAATATTGATTCGTCAATTAGTTACAAATTTTTATAGGATAAAACGTTATTTTCGAAAATTCTTAAAACATGAAGTTCATTTTCCTGTAATATATTATTTCATACGATTTATAAGTACACAACAAAAGGTTCAGGTGACTAACCATTACATATAAGGATAGACGCTTGTGTTTAATAATTTATAATATTTACATATTCCACTAACATAAAATGTCGTTATCGACACAATTTTGATATAAGTAATCAAAAGAATTTAAAGACGTAAAATGTAGTATTAGTAGTAAATTGAGGTATGGTGATTTATAGACGTCTCAAGAGTAGCAATTTAATTCAGAAGTAACAAATAGTGTTTCACGTTAGAAATTGTTATAAATTTAATTTAGTTGGTGTTAATAATAAGTAGTATGATTATTTAAATAACTAAATGATTGTCAAATACAATAGAAGTAAAAATGGAATTGGTTTTCACATTCTTTGTAGAGCTAACCACGTACGTTGATTGAAATATTCAACGCCTTAGATGATTTAGTTTTCTCTTATTTAAGAATAACGTAAAAGGAAAGGGTGCAATTGGTTCCTAAACCCTATAATAATTGGTCCAGTCAAGTTGTCATTTTACCTTGCAAAAAATCGGACATCCAAAATTCCTTTTGGGGCATGTTGGGGTCATCTAGGTAAGCTTAACTCTAAGTTGGCGCGATCTTAAAAAACCAAAAAAATTGTTTTTTTTGCAATAACTTGGCTTCCTGGAAGGCTGCAGAGAAAATAATAGGTCAATGATCAGGTCAACTTGTGACTTCGCCTAAGATCAGCGCCTGGACCTTCTGAACAATTTGACGTATCAATCTTCAAAATTGGTTCAGCCGTTTCGGAGAAGACGAACATACAGACAGACACACAGACAAATCAGGCCACAATTTTATATGTGTAGATATGCAGTCTGGCAATTTTTTTACGTAATATTGATTATAAATAATAAATCACGAAATCTTAAATTTTAGTCAATACGTAATTATGCTAGAAACTGTACAGTCCAGTCAAATTGTCGGAAAAATCAAGCTTTACCTTGCAAAAATCGGACATCAAAATTCCTTTTGGGGCACGTTGGGGGCATCTAGGAAAGCTTAACTCTAAGTTGGCTTTTCGCCATCTTAAAAACCAAAAAAATCGTTTTGTTTACAATACCTCGGTTCCCTTGAAGGCTATAGAGAAAATAAGGTAAGCAGTTTGTAGCTTTTTTACGTTCTACAATTTATGTTATATGACTTTTGTCTTACGATGGATATTTGTCGACATATTTGACATAAACAACAAAATAAATAGGTAATCGATCTTAAATCGCTTCTATCTCGTTTCTTACTACATTTATCAAAAACAAATTTTTATAGAAATTTACAGGATTTTTAAAGACCTTTAATTGGATGTATCACTCGTTGCATTTCGTTAAAAAGAACGCTCTAGAGAGCGACGCAAAGACGCCGGGTCGGCGCGAGCCTACACGCGGAACACGCGCAATATAGATCTATGATACTGCGCGCCCGTTGTGTGTGTATGCGTGCGTGCGTGGAATTACTGTTTTTAGTATTTGGAAGTAATTGTAATCTTTACAATACTGAATGTTTCGAAACAGAATAAATTTTATCGATATTTGTGATTAGAATATATTATATTAAATAACAATAACAATGCCCTTATAAAACAAGTTGTTAATGCTATTTTTTCTAATTTGAGCACCTTTTTTCCTATTTTAATAAAAAAAATTTTTTTTAGATCTAGGGAATTTTGTGTTGGTTGGTAATGCTCCCGTAACTTTATTTTAAAATTTAATTTAAATTTCGTGTTTTGTCATTTCAAACAAAAATTATTATAAATTAATGTTACTTACTGTTAATAATGAGTGAAGAGATTTTGTTTGCACTCCGCCCGAAATTCAGCAAATTGCTGAAGCAACCACCCAAAATTTGTTACCCGACAAGTCGGAAGCGACATACAAAAAACAATTAGCAAAGTTTGAAGAATGGCGAAAGGAAAATAAAATTCAAACCATCTCAGAAAATGTTCTCGTGGCATACTTCGAGTCCCAGCGGCAAAAATATAAACCATCTACCCTGTGGACCATTTACTCAATGTTGCGGTCGTGTTTATCAATTAATATGAGCATTGACAATTCAAACTATGCAAAATTGCAAGCTCTCCTGAAAAGGACGTCCTAAGGCTATGTACCAAAGAAATCTAAGATCCTGGAAGAGTATGACATAAATAAATTTATTTGGGACGCAGAAAATCAGAAATACCTTGCAATGAAAGTATGTGGTATAATTCTTCCGATATATCCATAAATCCCATAATATTTTTAGGTGATCTTAATTATTGGCTACAATGGGGCTTTAAGACGCGAGGAACTCGCCAACATGAGTGTGGATGACATTGAATTTAAGTCCGAATTGGTGACAATTTCAGTGCCTAAAACAAAAACAATAAGCCCCGATTGTTTGCTATCACAAAGGGAACATGGATTGCACTGATAAAAGAATATTATCAATTAAGACCACAAAAGTGATTCACCGGCGGTTTTTCCTGACCTATAGAAGTGGCAAATGCATAAATAGTCCTATTGGCATTAATAGGATGGGGCCTATTTGCAAAGAAATCGCCAGTTTCCTTCGGTTACCCAATCCAGAGCTTTATACTGGACACTGTTTCAGGTGATCTAGTGTGACTCATTTGGCTAACCGTGGAGGTGATTTGCTGACTATTAAGAGGCACGGAGGTTGGAAGTCGAGTGCTGTAGCAGAAAGTTACTTCGATGCATCCCTAAAGAACAAAATTGATGTATCACAAAAGCTTCGACCACAATATACTGACGTTTCCTTACCTGGACCTTCCAGGGAGGAAAATCCATCTCTGCAGTTTAATTATGGAAGTAATGAAACTGTTACGGTCCACAATAATAGCAATGTTCAAGCATAAATGTCCAAGCACACGATACAGCAAATGTGACCATCAATGTTTACAACACATGTCCATGTAGCAAAAATAATTAAGTTTTTCACTTCTTTATAATAAATTATAACCGTTTGTTCGTATGTACACTATTGCGTTATTTTTTGTCACAAAATAATGAAATACGTATGCAGCTCGATGTAAACTATGTAACTAACGAACTTCTACTATTTAAAATTTAGGGAATTTGAGACTCAAGCTCTCTGCAACACTCATAACGCTTGAGTAGTTGGGGTCGTACGTTGAAAACACCTTGAAATATGTAATACCATTAATTATAAAGGTAATACCTTATGAGTAGATTAAGAAATAAATCCACAAATATTTACTATAATTTTATTTCAAATAATTCATAAAGCAATACAAGTTCACAAGTACCTACCTACCTATTCAATAACAAAAGTAAAAAAATACTGTATTATTATCATTTTCAATTATAGATAATGTAGGTGGTCACATGGGGGTTACCAATTTCTTGAAATTTGTGAACTTGGATGCGTCAATTTGCCGTTTTGCAGCACCTACAATATTTGGTATTGTCACCATTTCGTCCTTTTAAATAACAGAACTTGTCTTTCGAGTACTAGAAAATGAAATAAAAAACAATGATTAATTCGACTGTACCTAAATGTATGTCTTATTTATAGTATGTAACATAAAATTACAATTACTTACGTAAAATTACAATTACTTCCGTGCAATCACAATTACTTATTTACTTAAAATAATTTACCAGATGTTGACTTGTCAGATGACAACTTCATCATCTCGAACTAGCACTACCAACCATACAAATGAAAATTATCCTAAATCTATTAAAGTACAGTGTACTCTTATAGATAGCTATAAACGACTCGGACTGAGAAACATTAATAAACGTATTATAGACAAAAATTAGAAAAAAGAATTAATGAATCGGCAAAAATGAATATACACGTAGGTTTAAGCATTATATAATTTGCTATAGACATTTAATGAAATAGACACAAAATAATTATATTTTTGGACAAAAAGCCACCGCATATTTTGTTCCGCCAACTTAGAGTTAAGCCAGACTGCATATCTACACATATAAAATTGTGGCCCGATTTGTCTGTGTGTCTGTCTGTATGTTCGTCTTCTCCTCCGAAACGGCTGAACCAATTTTGGAGATTGATACGTCAAATTGTTTAGGAGGTCCAGGCGCTGATCTTAGGCGGAGTCACAAGTTGACCTGACCTTTGACCTATGACCTGGAGTAGTGACCTCACGTCTTTAATTTCAGGTTTGTCTAGATTAGGCCCATTTTCAAATGGGTTTGGTTACTAGTTAATATTTAAAAGTACGTCAGTTGGACTGCGCTACACTGTAGAGGCCCGACTGACAAACTTTTAAGAATTATCGTGCAGTCTGACGATAACTTCTCTTAAATTTACATCATAAATAAGTAATGTGATAATTTGTAGCGTGTATACTGCTACAATTTTGAAAAGTTTTTTTGACAACTTCGTCAGCCTCCTACACCATAGCTAATCGCCTCTCAATTTATGGGTTTAGTTTGGACTCCGCCTTTATTAGTACTAGGACCAGGGTCATGACGATGGACGTCTTCATCCCGTAATGATACATATTTTTATTTCTTTTATTAAATAATTTTTAATTTGGTTAGTTTATTTTTCCTATTTTTAAATATAATTGTCTTATCTGTTACATCTTGTAACTTTATTTTATCGGCGTACAGTGTTAATTTATTTCGTTGTGGGTTTCTTCGTACATAAACGATTTCTTCAGGTATGTTTTCCTGCAAAGATCGTTCAGGTTGTTTGTGTTGTATTTTTTCTTTTACTTTTATTATATTGTTTTTGACTTGCTGATAGATTAAGTTCATGGTTTTATTTCTTCCATTACTTTGTTAACTCGCTGGTCAAAAGGCAAGATATGTCGTTCGTTGCCATTAATGATTTGAAATGGGATACATTTGGTTGTATAGTGTATGCTGCTGTTGTAAGAAATCACTGACATGTGTATGTACTTGGGTTTCAAATGGTAATTTGGATTTTTTAATATTTGTTACTCGTAAAGATTCAATGAGCGTTGAATTAAATCTTTCTCGATTCCATTAGATTTAGAATTTTCCGTGCAAGTTTTGTGGTGCTCAATTTTATAAATTTTGAAAAATTCTGACATTAAGTTACTGCAGTTTGCCAGATTATTGTCGGTGATTAATTTGGAAAAAATGTCCTGATGAGACATATACAAAGTTAAATATTCTAGTATGTTTATCAAATTCCTGTCTGGTAAGACATAGGCTTGGGCATATTTTGAAAAGGTATCCACAATGATTAGTATTATTTTTTGGTTAATAAATAATAAATGGTCATGTAAAGTTTGAAAAGGTTTATGCTACTGGTACTTTTAAGGATTACGGTCTATTTTGGCGAGGTTACATGTTTCACAAGTATTGATATTAGTCGTCACATCCGATTCGATACTAGGCCAATAGTATACGAAGATATATAGAAAAATTCTTAGCCTGCTATAGAACCAAACAAAATTTTAATGTCAAAATATTTTGTTACTCAACATATTCTCCTCTTAATTGGATACATTATTACAGCGAACCTGCAACGTCTCTAGACCTTTCAAAGGAAATGTTTCTTCTTGCTCTGCAAACCAGACCTCCACAGCTTCTATTACCTCCTTGTTGGAAGAAAATGTACGACTTTAAACTTTTCTTCATTTGAGGAAAGAGGTGATAGTCGGACGGAGCCAAATCGGGTAAATAAGGGGGTGTTCTAGTAATTCAAATCCTAAATCACAAATTTTTGCATGGCAACATGAGATTTGTGTGCAGGGGCGTTGTCCTGCAAAACAAAACATCTTTGGATAGCTTTCCGCGTCTTTTTTCTTTAATATTTTCTCGTAGAGTGGTCAGTAATGTCGAATAGTAATCTCCAGTTATTGTTCTACCCTTATCCAAAAATCAATCATGATTACTCCATGGCAATCCCAAAAAACTGAAGCAAGAACTTTTCCAGCAAATTTTTGGACACGAAACTTCTTAGGTCTTGGAGAACCAAAGTGTTGCCATTCCATCGATTGTTGCTTTGTTTCTGGATCGTAGAAATGTACCCAAGTCTACATCGTTTTCAAATCGAGCACAGATTAAACGCGATGCTTCTACCCTTGCACGCTTTTGGTCAACATTCAAACATTTGGAGATCCATTTTGCAGCAATTTTTCGCATGTCCAAATTGACGTGAATCATATGATAAACGCGTTCGTATGAAATATTTAGTGCTTCAGATATCCGTTTTAGCCCAATTTGACGGTCTGATAAAATCATGTCATGAACTGCATCGATATTTTCGGGGACTGACACAGAAACTGACCTTCCCGATCGGTCATCATCTTCAATGGAAAATTTACCTCTTTTGAAGCTTGCATTCCAATTTTGACGGTGGCATACGAAGGACATTGATCACCAAGGGTATTAAGCTTATCTTCGTAAATCTGCTTACCTCTTAACCCTTTTAAATACAAGTACTTGATGATGGCTCGATGCTCCAATTTTCGATTTTCACAATTTCGGTGGACATCTTTTTCATTTAATTTATTGCGTGACTCTGGTTTACTTTTTGACGTCAAACTTTACACTGACACTTCTAATAAGTTATTGTTCGTTGCTATGGTAACGCAATATTTTGTTTATGCAAGGAACTGGTCTAGGCTAACTAGATATCAATACATCCTCGTATAAGCAGTAACCCAGGTTAGAACTTGTAACTTATCTTCTCTACTGGTTGTAATAATTGTAAGTTTTGGAATTATGACGTTTAATCCTGAAAGATAATTCTACTTCAAATAAAACAATAGGAAAAAACTTGACCGAAATTACGTCATCTAATCTTAAATATAAAGTCTCTAAATAAAGAGGGATTACTTATTATTACACCTACATTTGTTGCATCTGAAACGATAATGTTCGTTTCTTAATAAATTCAATAAATAAATACAATGAAGATGTTAAAACGATTTAAAATTGGTGAACCAAACATATCAAAAGGACGAAAGGACAGGATAAAACCGAAAAAAAATGCATACATTTTTTTGCATAAATACAATTTACTAATTCTGTTTTGTTTAAGAATAGTAAAGAAGTCGGGTTTTTAAAAATTCTAAAAAAAATATGAATAGAAAGTATTTTAGGTCTGACCGTCACACTGTTAATGTACGTATGACAAGTAAGGTTTGTATCTCTCTCTTACAGTAGGTTGTTAACAGCTGTTTCTTTTCACACAAACTGTCGGTTTTTCTAAAATTGAATATTTATTGCTAGGCAACCCACAATACACAATTACTTTTTGTTCCAATACTTTGCTTTTCTTCTCTAATTATATACTCTTTGGTAGTAGACATAACGGTAGTAGTATTAGTAGTGGTAGTCTTTTCGGTATTTATTGTTACTGAATTTAAGGAATCTACTAAATCCTCCAAGGTTTTTACTTTATTTTAACCTCGCGAGTTTTAATTTACTCCGTGGTTTGAAATATTTCACTTAATTAAATTTGCAAAAGCAATTTTCAATGAATGGAAAATATTATATCAAATAACTTAATGGCAGCACCTTTATCGTTAAGATTAACAAAATTGAATATTAGCTTGTCCTACCTTGTATCTTCTTGTGGGTTCGTACTCTGAAGCTGATCTTCAAGACCGATGACGCAATGCACCTTTTAGTGGTTATTCCGACTGCTCGGGGTTGTTGTTGGTTGAACCATTTTTCGTAGTATCTTAGAAGTCCTCGTCGACCGATGCTGGGATGCAACTTCTTTGGTTACTCAGATGGGCTTATCAACACATTTGCCTATTTGTGTGATATTTACCGACTGCGCCAATTATGTTAACTTTTTAACGATGTTTATTTTTAAAAAGTTTATTTTTGACAATTTTTGTGTTACAATGTAAATTGTTGGTAGACAAAACTAGTACTAACTTCTAATTACTATTTAATTCCGTACGTACATTTTGCAATTATGCAAATTATGCTTATTCTATAATATTGTCGGTCACTGCACTAGTTTCTTTTAATAACGTTTTATCAGCAGGTTCTTCCGATGTAATTTATACACAGTGGTCCAACAAAAAGTTTCCACCTAGCTTTTCAATTTTTTTTTGTAATTGAAAGCAAAAAAGCATAAGTTTTTGTAACGATTTACACCAAATAATCCAGATTCGAATCTGAATGTCGTATCTTCTTTTTATTAATAAAATTATTATGGATATCCTTATTATACAATTTGTATAAACTAAATATATTCAACTCTTTCTTCAAAATATTAAATTTACTTTAGAAAATTATATTATAATAATAACAAAGTTAATAAAAAATATACTGCAATCGGAATCGAACCCCGGTTAGAAACCATAAATTATTCTAGGTAACAAATTAACCAATTGCTTCACTGACATTGTTTAATAAATAAAAATCCATTTGGTTAATACCCATTTTATCACATCAATTTGTTTTATTTTATCTATTCAACATAATATGTTGTTATATTGTGTTCGAATTGTGGCATTGTAGACTCCTCCCATATACGTATTATTTTGAATTTATTTATTGTCCTTTTTATACACTTATAGACGTCTCTGCATCTTTAAATCTGGTAATGGTATGTATTCTAGTATGTTTTTCGGAATTATCTTCTCTTTTATAATAATTTCGACATAAGTTTCTTATTAAATATTATTTTAACGCTTTCTTTTGCATCTCCTTGTTTTCCTTTGCAAAAGAGTGTATGTTCTTGTTTTCCCGTTTCTTCTTCATGGTTTAAACCTACAATATCTCACTTTATTTATTATTTCTCTGCTTTCAATGTATCTAGGTAGTTTTGTTCTTTTTTTCTAGTTTTGTTGGAAGTTTTTTTCGTAAATGTCGTCTTTTGCTTAACCCAGAACGCATGAGGCTACTCAATTTTTTGATGTAAGGTAATTGGATATGTTTCGATGTCGACATTTTTAAGAAGTTTTTTTTTTTAACCACTGTCTTTTCACTAGTACCGTCGAAAACTTTTTCTTTCCCCAACTTCGTAATAGTATATTAAAACAAAAAGTACAATATTTACACACGAATCTACAAGAAATAAGAGGTTTGGACCACCAGCCGTTTCGGCCTCAGATCAATGTAGAATCAGCCGTTTTGCCACTAGGATAGATTTTTACAATGTTGGAATAAATAACGTCATTTTTAAATTTGGTATTAAAAGTGGTGAGAGGCTACAATTTAATATCAATAAAATGTTCAACGATGTAGCGCTTTGAATACTCAGAAGAAATCTAAAAATAACGATGAAAACGCAAGTTAAGAAAACATTGAACATAGTAAATACCAAATCGCAACGACAAAACGGCGATGCCAAATGGCAACGGCAAAACTACAATGCCGAAAGGTACCGGCGAAAGGTCCTAGACTCAATACAAGTTTCTGCAAGGAGCTGCAAACCGCTTATTATATTGTTTTATATATTTCGGTCGTTACTTATATTATTTGAGGGGTAATTTTTGACAATTATTTTATAGCGGCTTTTGCATTTGAACTTTATTTTTATGCCTAGTTTAAGATACTTATAAACGTATTTTGCTCTGAAACTGCTTGGCAACTCATTCTTATTGCCATATAAAACAATATTTAGTCTTAACACATATTTTTTAAAAGTGGGCATGACGACTTTTCATTTAGTCCTGTCCTTTCGTTTATTGGTTTTAAAATGTTGGTAATTTTTTTACAGAGACATTTTAGTGGTATATTTAATATCGTTTAAAAATAGACTAACACTGAAATGCGTGCTAAAATGTACAAGTTCAAAATAAAGAAAATATTTAATAATCTCGTCTTTTAGGACTACTTCTTTGTGGAGGTATGAAGGACAAACAACTGTGATTGCCGACGTTTCGTCCCTCATTGTGAGGGCTTTATCAAGGTCTTCACAATTATTAGTTGGACGTCAATTGTAAAAGCCTTGATAAAGACCTTACAATGAGGCGCAAAACGTCGGCAATCACAGC
Organism: Abscondita cerata; assembly: GCA_030710515.1. Classification (NCBI taxonomy): domain Eukaryota; kingdom Metazoa; phylum Arthropoda; class Insecta; order Coleoptera; family Lampyridae; genus Abscondita; species Abscondita cerata. The sequence continues at coordinate 191,065 of JALBCR010001536.1, read as the reverse complement.
CCGTTGGATTGTTTGTCCTTTATACTTCCACAAAGAAGGGGTCCTAAAAGACCTGATTATTTAATAACTTAATTTTTAGAGGAATACTGACTTGAAAAAATATTTTTATCTATTACCATACCGCCCACTTGATTTTTGTTCTTCTCCTTCACCACGTCGAGAAAGCTTCTATAATGTTCTTGTCTGTCTTCATCATCCACGTTTTACATTCACAATAATACAAATACATACTTTTAATGATTAAATTACATTATACATCCAAAGCAGTATTTTTTTGTGTAAAAATTGCATTTAAATTTTTAAAAATAAGTTAAATAAACTTTTGAAGATTGTGGGAAACTAAAACAGTTAATTTTAATCACTTTTCCTTCTGAACAGAAAATTAAGGACAAAACTGTTCTTCGACATACATCCTAGAAAGTATAAATAGTTGAAGCCACAGGAGCTTAAACTTTACCAACAAACTGCTGAAAATTGGCCCAGAATTATGATACACACCAGATATGTACAAAGGATTAAACAAACGTCCGCCACAGAAAAGATAAAAATACATTTGTTTTGTCGTATTCACACAGCTACCACTGTGTGCTAAATGAATATTACAAAAGGGATTGCATTTTCATTAAGAAGTGTAGCAGAAGAAAATTATTTAAAACTATTATTAAAGAGAAATAATTATACCACAATGCTTTAATCTACTATTTAATTTAGGTTAATTTAATTTGTACGAAATAAGTAATGAGTACCTAATAAATTAAGTGTTAAATATTGAGATTATAAAAATTGTATAATATTTGTATTCTATAATTTAAAACATCTATAGTGTCTATAAAATATATATGGTAAAAAGTCAAACTATTACTTGTGCCTCTTAACTTGATATCAACCACTTTTCATATTTTAGTATTTCCACTGTTGTACCGTAAAGCAATAAAATAAATGAGTTTATTTTCTTAACGAAAGTAATTTTGGAAAACATATTTAACGTTAAATACAAAATAATTTAGCCCGAAGCTACACATTCTAAATTGCTATTTAACAACACAAAATTACATTTACCGTTAGTAATAAATATTATTGGAAAAAGATAAAATGAAATGGTTTATGTAAACTGCTAAATAAATATCTTCCTAAAATGCATTATTTCTATTTCCCATTTAAACAATACAAGAATTATTTATGTTACCTTGTCGTGTGAAACTGAATAAATAAAAATTCATTCAGTAGAATTGAAACCCTTAGAGTTATTTTACCAAAAGTTTTACGAAATTGCTTCCGAAATAAACTTTCTTTGTTAAGACTAACATACTTTAACTAAAAGCATTAGAGTTTAAAAAGTTACATTTTATAACAATATTACTGGGACACTTTTGCTTAGTTGGGCGTGCACGCTTTTATATATATTTTGATTAAATTATTTTATTATTGAAAGTTTTAAAGTATTACTTTACCGACAATTTACTTTACTTTCAAAGTACAATTTTTAATCTACACTAAGAAAATACAAATTAGTTGATCCGGGTAACTCAAGGTTAATTGTAAGTCAATATAACACCCTATATAGCACAAATACTTTGCACTACACTTATGCAAATTTAGTATTTTAAAACACAAATGCACACAGTTGTTTGCAAATAATTTTACATCCATTTAAAAAAAAGTTACAAACTCTGCTTTTTCCATTTTGATATCATCATTGATAACATCAACAATGTAGTGCATAGGTTCGTACATAAAACTTTATCGCAATAATTTTAGTGTTTTGTAGTAACTTGTAATATTAATTTGATGTATGATTTTAATAGAAGTGTCGTTGGTCAAACAACGGTGCTGAGAAGGAAGTGAAGATTCATTCACCCCATCATCAACGTTCTAGAACAAATTCTGCAATATTTATATCAAATAGTGGACCTGGTTTTGATTCAAAAGAATTTATGCGTAGATATGGATCAATATCTAAACTGTGCAGAAAAGCTCGTAGTGTTGACAATATATCTTTAGAAGAAGAATGCCATTTCGGATTACCTACTTTATCAGTATCGGGACCTTCTCCGCCTGCTGACGAAGAACCTAGCGAAACCGAAAGGTTTATTCAATAAAGAACTTTTTTATAATTGTAATGATTTCATTTCTCAATCAATTCTGTTATTTTGCATGTACAAAAGGCACACTATTTATTTAAATTGCGAAAAAATTGTAGTTGAAAGTGTAAGTTTATAAATGTTGATAACAGATTTGTAAAGTTTGAAACACAAAGTGGATGATTAAGGTCTTGTTAAACCCAACTTTTTTCAGTTTTAATTTAAGCGTGTATAGTATTATCATATATAGAATCTATCTGGGCTGCGAGGGAGCAATAAATATTTGTGAAACCAAAACTGTGTGCCAAGACTTCATACATATATCCTAACTTCACTTAAACTATTAGAAATTAGTGAGAAAATATAAAATTAAAATATCCAATTAACTGTATATTTTAGGACTTTTTAGAGAAAGTAGGTGTGCTGTCCACTCTAAATATATGTATATACACCTTAAATTTTATATTTGATATTGAAATTCATATCTAAATATATAAAGCTTCTTTCATAGTTGTAAGGGACCAAAACAGGTACCAACTAATTATAACCATCATATTACGGATTGTTTTATGACCAAATTGCTTAACCGTTATTTGTTTTCTTAACGTACTTTTACTCCATATATTACCTACAGTAGTTTATAAGAATTTGCTCAAACTGCGATATCGAAAACTTAATCCGGTGCTATTAAAATTAAATTAACACCAACAATTATTGTTGTTGAGTGCTGGTAGAAGCAAAATGGATTAGGTTTTTTTGTCGTATCATTATTAAAGGTGGAAATCATACGAAATTATTGTTTGATAGACTGAAACGGGTTATAAATTAAATCAGGGGCACAAATTTTATTTGGTACATATCACAGTGTTTACTCTTAAAAACATTTAAAAACGACTACAACTAATGTCAATTGAATACCTACATTGTAACAAAAATTGTTTAAAGACACGTGAACATTTTGTATGTTAAGGTAGGACAATAAACGACATGATTGGTCCTAATCTTAAAACACAATAAACCTTCTTAACTTTTCTTATACTTTCTTATATATACTAGAGTAGATTTATGATACTGTTCAGGTGAGCTTAATTATTTTTAATATCACTGTGATTCTAATGCCTTCTAAAATTTACCTAATTATTATTTATAATATAAATTTGATTGTAAGTGCTGTATATAAGATTTTTGCCACACATCTTCCTGTGTACCACAACATATTATACAGAATTAACTCTTATGCTACATTATAATTACAATTAGGAAGTTAGAAACGATTTTATTTGCCACCTTTGTTATTTTATTAATTTATAACTTTATATAAATGTAAAAAATACCTAATAAAGAAGTGAAAACAACAATTCTTTATTATCTACGATCAAACGTTGAATTAACGTTTAATTAAAAGGGATAACTTTTTAATTTTAGGTACATTAGATATGTATGTAGAGTTTGGGATTTTTTGTCAAGCGCCGTTAATAAAAATAAATAAATATTGCAAAAAAAATTGTAGGTAATTAGTATTACTTTCAGACGTGCTACTATACAGGGTGTTTCTGAAAGGTGTATATGGCTTTATCAGAGGTTCTCTGGCTTAAAATAGACCGTTTGACACCAATTTACCTATAACCAAAAGTGTACCATAAGGGTGCCAGAGGGCCTCAAACTTTCCAAAAAATATTGTTTATTGGGAAGTCTAAGCTTATATGGATGTGCCTTGCATAGATATAATTTAAATTTTTTCTGATCAAACTATTAGCATTAACGCAATTTAACAAGAAAGAAAAAAGTTTTCAAATTGTTCATTTTATTTGTCAGTTTTGGTTTTGTATCGTTGACGGTTGTCAAATATTATAATATATTTGACAATGCCCGTATGAATGCGACTTTTCCTGGCATCAGAAATTTGTCCACATTACTCAGAAAAACGTCCTCGGAATCAGACAACCAGCATACAAAAGCGGAATAAAATCCGTCAAACCGTTCTCGAGTTATTCCCAATAAACAATATTTTTTTAGAAAGTTTGACGCTCTCTAGCGCCCTTATGGTGCACTTTTAGTTATAAGTGAATTGGTGTCAAACGATTTATTTTGAGCCAGAGAAGCTCTGGTAAGGCCAAGTACTCACCTTTCAGGAACATATATTTGTTGCAAATTAATGTTATACACAAGCAGGCAAGTTTAAAGGAACAGATTTTATGTGTAATTTATTTTATTATTTTACATTCTAATTCTAGATTGGTTTAAATACCTTGAGGAACAACTAGAGTTTTTATTGATAAAATTTCGTAGTGTGGGTTGTATCTTATTAGAACTTGACATATGCAGAAAACGCTCAACCACGGCTGAAGATAATTTTTTTATAGTGTTGCAAGCACTGCGAAATACAAGTCAATTGAGCCAATTAAAGCTGTAATAAGATTTTAGAGACTATCATTTTTGCTCGAAAAGATCAAAATTGGAGTGATAGCCACTGGGGCGCCAAGTTCTCTTTACAGACGAGAGCCATATCTGTGTAAATTCAATCCACAGAAATAAAATGCAAAATTTAATTTACCTGCTATTGCAACTTTTGGTGGAGGTTCAATTGTGGTATGTGGGGCCATATGTTTGAGGACACGAGTAAAAACAGTAGTAATTGATAGTGGAACGATAACTTCCAAAAGATACATCAGAGATATTGTCCCCACAAATCGGAGACAATTTTATTTGAATGCATGGCAGTGCACGTTCACTAACTAACTTTAAAATAAAATGTTTATACCAACAATGAAGTGACCAGCTTATTTCTCCGTCATGAATCATATCCAGCATGTGTGGGACATAGTAGACCGAAGGATTAGAGCCCAAATTCTTACTGTTTAAAATACAGATAAAATAAAATAAATATTATGTTTAAAATCTGTATTTTGTTTAAGTCTATTCATTCCGACTTGTTTTTTGTTCAGCCTATTGCAGTTAGTTAGTACAACTTTTGTAACACTCATGTTACAATTAGGTACTCCACTTTTTGCTAAAGAGATTATCTGAGAAATATCAACAATATGTGTACTGTAGACAAAATAATTTTATGTCTTGGAATGTTTGTGCAATGTTGGGGCGCGTATTATCGAGATTCATTGGTAAAAAGAATATTGGACCAATGCCGAAAATTCTAATCCCTATATTCCTGGACAATAGTTAATCTATCAACTCGGTCTTGTCTAATTGGAAGTGGGCCTTTGGCTGGGACTTTAGCGGGCAGATCATCTTCACCTAGCCGATTTCTGACAATTTGTAATGAAATTCATGTATTTCTGGTCAGACAAAGATCCGTTTGCAGTATCCGCGCGGTGCAGTGTCGCATATCAAACATCGGTCGTCTATTGGCAACGTACCACTTGTTTGACCTTGTTCTTTCCTCTTAAAATATTGCCCTGTTTCTCCAAAACGTGTTACCACTGTTCTGATGTACCCCCATTATTCTGGCAAATTGCATTTCGGTTGTTCCTTCTTAATAATGATAATAATAATAATAATAATAGATTTATTGTTCAACAGATTAAAAAATTCATTAACAGAACAATTTACAATTAATTAATTAATTAATAACATAAAAATAAGAATGTTAGCTTAATAGAAAGAAAAACAAATAATTATTACATAACATATTAATATGCTAACTAAAAATGAAACTTTGATTAATTAGTCTTCTATAACTATTAGGTTAACTAGCGATTTAAGCGAACAGTTGTTGATATCACACGTAGTACAATACTGATTGAAATTACGGGACATGATAGGACTGGGTGATCTTAGGAGTAAATTAGTTTTTGGTGTTTTATAAATGAAAGTATTAGATGACCGAGAAGAACGATTAAGGACAGCAATGTTCAGCGAAGATACTAGCAAAGGACTGTCAACATTGTTATGTAAAAGACCATGTCAAAATCACATACTACTTTGAATTCTTCTGCAGTGTAGGGATGGAACTTGAAAGCGAGTTAAAAGTAATATTTGAGGAAAACCTCTTTCTGGGTAAATACCATCCATTTTAAAAGAAAGATATTTTAAAAACGTTTTCAATACAATCAATGTAGCGGTAATATAAGAGTAACCATATGAGGTCACAATAATCAAATTTTTGATCTAACTAGTGAGGTGTAAAGATAATCGTGGCGCCCCTGGTGGTTTCTTCCTCATTTAAATTTGCGCAATTATTGTAAAACGTCAAAAACAAATCAGTAAATTCCAAGTAAACAGTAAAAAAAGTAAAAAAACAGCAAAGATAAAGTGCACATATTCAACAAATACACAAAAAAAATTGTTGCAAGAAGTGGATACTCTTTTGTTGGCTAGAAAAACCTAAAAACCCTATGGTCATAATATTCTAGTGGTCGATGTTTTAAAATTTACATTTTATAATGACTGACTTACAAGAAACATAATTATGCGACAGTTCTTGTGGGGAGTGTATTTATTTTTTTTTATTACCTACTGTTTTTGAGGTATTGAATTGTGGTATCAATTTTTAAACTTGTTGCAATTAAATGAGATAACATTGCAGCGTTATATGGCGTGCTTTTTGTATAATGCGGTTGATTGTACCAAACAAAATTTTCAATCTTTCACAATCCTTTAAAAAAATTGTAAGATTTAAATTTTCCTCAAAAATCAAAATTTAACACAGCAGTATGAATAAGCTTTTTATGATGTTGCTAAAAATTAGAAAGGATCTTTAAATATTACGTTAGATAAGGTAAGAAATTCAAAATATTGACGCAATACAGGTTTTGATTACAGAACTAAATTGTACAATACTATTTTCTAAAGAATGTACGTTTTAGTGAAATAGACTTGAAAAACCGATGCAATTGCTCATATTAGTCAATCCAAAATTCACATGCATCAGTAACCCGACGAGCAACTCATAATTCTTCAACCAGTATATTTACTCTTTTTCAGTGTTGATCCAATTTGGAAACAGGTACAAGTTTATGAAGTCATGTACAGAAGACGGCGGAAGCGTTTAGATCTAACACGGTCCGTAATCGATCAATCTTTCTTGCAGTCTGACAAAACCATCTGCTAGATTTTGAGTAGAGAGGGAGCAAATACTATATGTCAAACCAAAGTAGAACATGCTTGGGGAATATTAGTTGTCGGTACTACGACGATAACTTGACTCTGTATAGAACATTCTTTACTACGGTTACTATTTCATCATAGTCCAATCCCGGAAGATATGTTTGTTTCAGTAAAATCTTTATCTTCGGTTTGTTTACTACGTCACCAACTGCTTTATCCTTTAAATTTGTAAACTTTTTTATTAAGTCAACACGATCAAACACGACAGATTCTAATTCAATCTAAATCTTAGTAAAACATGTTGTTCCCGAGAATCACCGCTTTGGTTTCTGAATCAGATAATCAAGACCCTCCCGCACAATAAAAAAAAATATATAACAGAATGTACCAAAACACAATCAGACATTAATATAAGGCACACAACAAATATTCTAAAAATTAATGTTGAGGCGTTGAGTAAGGACAAATAAGATTTATTGTCTAATTTTTGTTTCAGGAATAGGGTCGATATTTTCTTTTACAGGGAACACAATATGGAGATGAGACAAGTATACTCAATAAAGGTATAGTAAAAGATTTTCAATTAGTTGACTGTATTAAGAGCTCAATTCATGGAATGTCTACATACGTCAAAGAAAACATTAAATACGAATTATTCTGTATCATTAAAACGACAAACAATATAAGATATCTTAAAGCATACATACAGTGCTTCTCAAAAGTTACCCCCTCTTATTTTTTGGAGCAATTATACATTAACAAGTAAAATTTGGAAACTAAATATTAAAGGTTGTAAAATTCTCTACTAGTGATGATAGATGACGGAATCGTCAACGATAACGTCACGAGGCTATTGTAACCAATAATTTTAATGCCACTTACCAAAACTGCCATAAACACAAACAAAATTAGTATCATTGAATAGGTTTTTTGATAACTTTTGAAAGAGATGTCGCTGACCTTAGGGTTTCATTTAAAATTATTGGTCGCAATGGCCTTGTGACATCATCTTTCACAATTTTGTCATCTATCATCACTAGTAGGAAACCTTTAATATTTAGTTAGATTAGATTAGAGCAATTTTTATAAGTTTTAGTTGACAGGTTAAAGTTTGTCGATGTTTACAGTGTGATCTACTTTTGGAAAGAATCTTTAATTAACTGTAAAACTACAGAAACATCTCTTTCAAGTCGAAATTTGTAAGTTAGTCATAATTTCGCAATGCAATGATATTCATAGTGGTCATAGTGAACAAATAGACACTCAAATTATAAAAATGGAGGAGGTAACCAAGAAAATAAATTTAATAGTAACGTGATATTGTTTTAAATATGGGCGCTAGGTTTGGTCACAGAATAAATAATACGCTACGCTCAGAAGCGAAACTCGTCGCGGCTTTTTTGATGTTCTGAGGTAAAATTCGAGTGACCTTGACGCTATTGTTTTGGTTGTTTTTAGTTTTAATTTTAAATGATCTGAATAATTTCTTGTAGGTTACACAACTTGCATTGGATTTTGTCACGGAATAATGCTTAGTACTTGCAGTAGTTCAAATACAAACATTTACAATTCTAAATTTTACCCAGAATTTTAAAATAGCTTTTTGACATATAAGTTGTTACAGTTTAAAGTAAGGTTGACAAGTAAACCACAAAGCAATCGTTCCTATAGTAGTGCTAAATTTTTGATCAAGCGGATAAGTGGCAATTCGTTTCTCAAAGAGTAGCGTATTATATATTACTAGTGATTAAAAAGCTCGTCAATTGACGGGCAAATTTTAATGAATGAATTTAATAATGCTAGACCTATGGCGAAGGAGACGCCCCTGAATAGAATGTTTCAATTTTTTCCCGTTGGTTTGAAGAAAAGACCCATCGGCATGCCAAATTTCAATTCTCTACGACGTCTAAAAGTACTCGTTTAATAAAAATAGAGGGGGGTAAAGATGCACTAGAAAAGTTTAATTTTAAATAAAAATTGGAAACAAAATTTTATTAATATAAAATTTATGTTAAGTGTTTATTCAAATCAAACATTAATAAGGTAATAAAATGTAAATAAGAATTTTGAGAACCAATCAAATTTTAATTAAGAAAAAAAATATTTTAATTTTTGTAGACAAAGCCTTTTCATTTAATTAAATTAAGTAGTAAAATGGAATTTGTTTGGAATTGTTTATGTGAAACGTCGGGTTGAAATGAATAAAATATCACGTATTGGGAATATTATTGCCGACATTCAGGCACCGCGAAGTAAGATAACAGCGATACCGGGAAAACAAACTCAATGATTTCGTCTGTTAAGACGTTAGAAGAAATAAAGTGAATAATGAAAATCGGTCGAATGAAATTTTAAACCCATTAATTAAAGACGTTATGCATTTCCAAATAAACGTGTATAAAGTAACTTAACAAACAAACAAAAGTGAATAAATTTGATTGTGAATAAACAATTAAAATAGCAGTATTGTTGCAGCTCGCGTTGTTTTTTACCTGCGCAGTAAATGTTATAAACAATTAAAGAACTGGTAAAGAAAATGGATGGAAAGAAAGCAGAAAATGCTGTTAACACCGAGGGAAGAAAAAACAGATCATGGTTCCGACAGAAACAATGCGCGGAACTAAATAAAATTTCGTCAAATGCTACAGGTTAGTCTCACAAATTTTTGTAGATGAATTAATGTTTGATGACTTGCAAGTAAAAGTAGGGTTTAATATAAAATATTTTTTCCGAAATCGAATCGGCAGTAAAGTAATTCATTATACGATGATTTTTAAGTTCACATTTTCGCCATAAAAAATTAAACTTTAGTGCCTTGATACATAAATATATATTATTGTTAGTATCAGCTATAATTAATGCTGAGTTGTAAATTTTGTTTATTTTTTATTATTTTTCTATTGTTTCTTTTCATATTAATTTGTTACGGTTTATTTTAGAGTTTGTTTTTTGTCACCGTTTTAATAATAAAATAGATAATTTAAATTCAAATTTTTGGTTTATTTTTCAACCATAATCTCCAAAATATCTAATAAACAAAATGTAATATTAATTTTGTTTTTATTGTTTTATGCCAGAATGATGACTTCTCCATGTTCAGTTCGAAGGTGTAGATTATGATTATCAGTACAATCGTTTTTCTTCTTTTTTATTTTTAATCTGGATGTCGTTTTATCCTTCTTTAGGAGATGGGGCTTTTTTTATACAAAAACCCAACTCCCAAATTCTTAAAAGAATAAGTTCCCGAAACGTTGCGTATTAAAAGAATACAAATAAGTTGGTTTTTTTTGTATAAAAACCGCCCCATCTTCTAATAGAAAGATAAAACGACATTCAGATTAAAAATAAAAAAAAAAAAAAAAAAAAAAAAAAAAAAAAAAAAAAAAAAAAAAAATTCTGATAATGTAATGATCCTACATAAGATGAATGAATTTTGAGTTTTGTTTTTATGTTTCTTATACATTACGTTAATAGGTATTATTTATTAATACAATGGCAATGTTTATAACGGCAATCTCTTATTAATATGTTATGACTTGTGCGAGCGCACACCTACTCTCGATTCATTTTACGAATTCCATGTATTCTGCACCCATATTGATTAGTCAACTGATGAATGTTAATGTAAGTGCTGAGGCCAATTATTGTTCATGCGTAGCATGCTGGCTTTGTTAGTGTACAATAAGTTGATAGTATTAATGTACTTTGGTTTATCACATTAATAAAAGGGTACTGAAACAATAAGAATTGAACAATGCACCACCATCTTAAGGGGCGGATCTCGATCGACATCTTAAAGCCACAACCACCATCATACATCTTAAGAAGCGAGCCTTCGCACGTGAACAATAACCAGCACCATCTTCAACAACAATACAATTATACTAGAACAATAGAATCACACATTTTGCTCGACATACACCACCACCGACACTTTGGATCACAAACCCGCCCACTATCGACATATTACTACAGCCGCTATCTTGACATCTTTAACACAAGGGCCACTTGCGGCGCGGCGCTGAATTAGCGTCATAGAAGCGGCTTTGCTACACTACTAAAGCAAACCGGGGCATTTTCTTTAATTTCAAAGCAACTTTTGTGCATAGACCATTTTACCCATAAAGATTGAATCTAGCAGATAGTTGATTCACGTATACCAACAAAACATCTTAAGTTACCCCAATCCACTATTTTGGTTCTGTCCCTTTTTAAAGTCGTCGTATTCCCACTCGTACCTTGAAACTGATTTTGCAGGTAATAAACTTGACGTTACACTGCTCGCTTCCTCAATAATTTATTTTGGCACATTCATTTTCGGTTTTGCCAAACAAATGAAAAAAATAATAAACACAGATGTTCGATGACCCCTCCCGTGACAAGTGAGAATTCTTTTGTAATCGACATTTAAATATATCTAACCTCATTTTTACAAATGAGAAACAAATAAAATGCGACTCGTCAATTATGCTCCATTCACCAGTAAATACCTTTTTTTATCTTGCTAGTAATATGTTATTACTTCCTATTGATATAAATTTTAGTAAAATATAGACTTTATTACAAAAATTTATTATTTATGATTAAAAGAATTAAATTAAATTAATTAAAATTTTATTTAACCATAAATATTTTAATTTGCCAACTAAATACTTTATGCTTAGCCTGTAGTTGTCAAATAACGACTCCCACCAGCGACGTCTCCTCAGGGCGATATTATCGTAAGTACTAATACTACTTATAAAAGGTAATACTTTCAATAATTTTTTCTAGCTACTATTGATAAAGCAAGACGAATTAGCAGAGTATGATTGTTCATCGAGTTCATCTAATGAAATCTTAACTAAAAAACACGCAAAAGTAAAAACCGAGACAAATTTATCAATCTCGGGTGATGAAGGTTTGTAAAAAATGTATATACTGTAGGTATTTGAGTACATTTACCAATTTTTGTAGAATCTGCAAGGAGTATTACTTCCTACCACAACTACAATCAACACCTTATCAACGGATTGATATAGAAAGTACCTCTGTTATAGTAGGTAACATAACTGATAGTATATACGATTTGGCTAAAAAATTTTATTTCATATAATTTGATTTGCTATTGAATTAATAAAAAACTTCGGCAATTACCTACAGTGTGACTCATTTTGAATGGAAACACCCCTGTAAAATTGGGAGTTATTAATAGATATCGGCCAATTTTTTTTTTTTTAAATGTCAAGCTATAACAGATCTACTTCTGGACAAAATTTTAAATGTTTATTCCATTTTTCAAGGCATGCTACGATACTTTTTCTTAGACGAAATTGAATATTTTTATTAGCGATATTTTTAAAATAAAAATTTCTACGCCACTGGATTCAGAGAGGCTTCAAATAGCTATGACCAAAATTTTATAAAACTACTTAAAGTTCGAAAACTCATTATGCTAATTCGTAACAAAATAACACCCTGTATCAATAGATGGCCATGGAAAACATTTGATTTCATATCCTAGTTCTTTCTACCAATCCACCATTCAGTTCAATACATTTTCGTAGCGCTTTCGGATATGTTTAATTGCTTTTCTCAGTACTTGAGGAGTAATTTCTTGGCATGCTTGTCGAATTCTTGCACAAAGTTCGTTTCTGTCTCTTGGGCGGGTTTTGTAAACTTTTTGTGTGAGTAGTCCCCAGAAAAGAAGTCTAAAATTGTTAGATCTGGAGATCTGGTGGCCAATGTATTAACGAACTACCACGGCCTATCCATCGGTTTGGATAATGGTCGTCCAGCCATTGCCTCACAAGTCTGGCATAATGGACTGAACACCCATCTAACTGGAAACGTAAATTCAATCGTTTCGTTAATTGGAATCTCGTGGATGGCATCCCACAAATCCGTATTTAAAAAATTTAAAAGTTCTGCGCGTTAATGTTCACTTCAAAAAAGAAAGGACCAATAATTCTTTCGTTGAGTATCCCGCACCAGACGTTAATTTTTTGGGAATATTGGCTTTACAATTTATTACCCAGTGGGGGTTTCACTTGCCCAATAGCGACAATTTTGTGATGAAACTATACCATTTGTAGTGAATGTGGCTCGTCGGTAACCATCACATTTTTAGAAAATTACGGTCATTTAAATATTCTCCTTGGGCCCATAAACAATATTCCAAACGTAATACTTCGTCGCCTTCTCGCATTTCTGTTTACCCTTTGCACAGGGCAAAGGGTAAACAGAAAGGGTTCTTGATACTGCACCTGTGTCATTAAATATGTTTTTACTTTATTCACCGTGCCACAGCTAATACGTCGATCACCATGTCTTTCATTAAATATTCTGCAAACCTCTGGCACTTCCGTCATTGTCTCCTACAAGACGTATTATTTCAATTTTCTCTCTTAAACTTAATCTTTCAGCCATAATACACAATAAATATCAACTGGAAGTAAATTATATTACTGATCCTACAATGTCACTGAAATTGATCACATCTGTCAAACAGTAGCAAATTTCCATGGCAACTAAGATTTAAATCGAAATATTATGCTTTTACTTAATGTCGTTAAAAGTTAAATGTAATTCCGTGATTTTTAATAAATTCTGATGATACTTTTAATTTTTTTTTCATTTTCCTGACTTATTCTAATAAGTACTAAACAATAATACTATTTCCATGGCCATCTATTGATACAGGGTGTTATTTTGTTACGAATTAGCATAATGAGTTTTCGAACATTAAGTAGTCATAACTTTGTTATTAATAAACTTATTTTTATAAAATTTTGGTCATAGCTATTTGAAGCCTCTCTGAATCCAGTGGCGTAGAAATTTTTATTTTAAAAATATCGCTAATAAAAAATATTCAATTTCGTCTAAGAAAAAGTATCGTAGCATGCCTTGAAAATTGGAATAAACATTTAAAATTTTGTCCAGAAGTAGATCTGTTATAGTTGACATTTAAAAAAAAATTGGCCGGTATCTATTAATAACTCCCAATTTTGCAGGAGTGTTTCATTCATAATGAGTCACACTGTATGTAAACCTAATTATTTATTTAAGATAACATTCACGAAACTGATGCTGTAAATGACATAACATTAATACCAGGTGACATTATCGATACAAATTATATGCTACTTCAAGATCGAGAGTTGAAGAATTCTTAAGTATGAATATAAATTATAAAAAAGTTGTGTGTAATATTTATAATTTTTGTAGAAGAACTTCTAGAAAAGGTGACATCAATTGAAATGCTTCCACATAAAAGTAAATGTGAACCAACTCATCCTTGGAAATCATTCTTGAAAACCTCCCTTTAATGAACTTCAAAATATTAAATTGACTACAGATGATGAATTTTATCAAACATTCGTAAGCAAATCCTTGGTGTAACTTTACATAATCATGAAAAGTAAGTGTTACTGTGTAAACATTAAAATACACAAAATCGTTAATTAGTAAGTTTTAATTATAACTGTCATTGTTGTACGCGTATTATGTTTGCTCCAAAAAATCTTTCAAGCAATTATGTATTAGTGAAAACTAAGCGAAAGTTTCTAATTAATAATTATTAGCATTATACAAGACTTTAATAAACGTTGACACAAAAATATAATGAACAAAAGTTTTATTTTATGCAAAGTTTTTCAATACTTTTGAAGTTTTATATTTATTTTTCAAATGAATTTAAATACATTCGGGTATATTCCTTGCTGATAAACAAATAATTTTAAAATATGTTTACTTCTAGTAAAAATGAAAGCTAATTGTATATTTTAGAATCTTATCCTAGCAGTACGGATTCGGATTTTGACAAAATTGGAAGTGAGTGGTTTCACTTGGCTAAACTAATGCTGAAGCTGGCATTTCAATTGCCCCCTAAACCGGCTGCAGTGTATGTAAAAACATACATACAAAATAAAACACCACTTTAAAGGCATATAACTTTTCGACGCCCTAACACTTTAGGTTATACCGGAAGTTGACGTGAACTTCCTTATTTTCAATGTAACACTCTGTATATTTTTGCATTTTTGAATTCTTCACTTATTTTTAGGTAGAGTTTCATTAAATTTCCTATACCTAAATTCAACTGCTTTCGAGAAAATTATTTTCAAAAATATTTCAAGAACAGTAACCAATCTAAAATAATGTAAATTTTAAAGTAAGTAAGATAGAGTAATAAAATTTACAGGAAGTAAAGTATACAACTAAGGTGTCCATTCATGCCTACTTAGTGGCTTCATCACATATAGGGTGGTAACAAAGTTAACGTCAAGTTTAGTTAACTTGAGAGCATTTTAAATTGATTTTTTTCAAATGCAACACCCATTTATTTATTTATTCGTATGGTACACTACACAAATACTGTATTGTGATGTAAGTGTTATGTATGGTGCCCCAGAAGATCAGTATAAACCTGTATAGTGTGGTGACGAAACCGTGTTCAATAGTAGATTGGTTCTGTCCTGGCAAAGCATTTACTTCAAGGTTTAGGAAATCACTAAAACCTAAACATGCCAACCCTTACCCACCCTAGTGTTTGCATGTAATAATATTAATTAAGTGGGTAAACATTATAGAAAGTAAATAAGAACATAAAATATAACAGTACAGCCATTGCATGACGACATATAATGGACCGGTCCAAGCGCCAGTCACGACAATGACGAAAAAAATAGTAGGTTAAAGAAATAGCAAAACAAAAATAATTAAAAAACAGATAATCAAGACAAGAATACAAAACATTGCTGAACTTCAGATGTCCTTCAGATTCGTTAGCCATAATATTGCTTCGTCCGTTAAATGATGAATGTTTAAACTTCGTTAATTGACAATCCTCTACAATATGTGTAACGGTCTCTGGTTCGTTTCCACAGTCACAATTTGGATTAGAAATCGCACCCCATTTGAACAACATAGAGTTGCATTTTGAATGGCCTGTTCTTATGCGATTTACTTTTGACCAAATTTTTCTTTTTTTTGTCAAAGCCCGGGACTTCTATTGTTGGATCATCAATGAGATGTTTATTGAAAACATCAACTCCAGACCATAATTTTTTCTACTCTTCAACTTCAGAAAAGCCGTACTTAAGTAGTCTTGCAACCATATAGGACTTTGAAATTTAAGTCTTTTAGCAGGAAATTGGTAACGTTTGTTAAGTTGGCATTTATCCCATTCTCGTTTTAACGCAGCTTTTCGTCGAATGTTCGATGGAGTAATATTACAAAAAACAGGACGCCAATCGAGAGGAGTAGATTTAATGGTTCCACTAATTACACGCATAGTGCAATTCAACTGGGCATCTATTTTTTTGTATGATAACTATTTAACCAGACAGGAGCACAATATTCTGCTGTAGAATAAACTAATGCCAATGCAGCTGTACGAAGTGTTTTTGCATCTGCTCCCAAGTTGTTCCAGCTAATTTTTGAATGACATTGTTTCTTGTTTTCATTTTTGTTTGACTTTTTCTAAATGATCTTTGTAAAAAACGTATCTAAAGTTACTCCCAGATAAACTGGGTTAAAATTATGGTTTAACTTTTGTATTATTAAAGATAACATTAAGTTTCCTACTTTTTTTCTCTATTACTTAAATGAAAACAAGAAACCTCTGTCTTTTAAGATTGGGGCATAATCGCCATTTTTTAAATAATTTTCCATAATACGCAAATCATCAGATAGTTTATTTTCAATTTCGAAAAAATCTGAATGTTGAAATGAAATTGCCATATCATCGGCGTAGACGAATTTTCGACATTGTAAAGAAGGAAGATCAGAAATATATACATTAAAAAGAATAGGTGCAAGAACCGATCCCTGTAGAAGATCATTATTTAAAAATCTAAATTTACTGCTTTTATCTCCTACAAAAACTCCGATTAGACAACATATTTTCAATAAAAGAAATAATTTTGGAACAAGGGATGACATTAAACAATTTAAAAAGTAAACCTTATTTCTACACGGTATCGTATGCAGCAGTTAAATCTAAAAGACAACTCCGGTTTTAAGTTTTTTCTGAAATCCAGCTTCGATATGTGTTGTTAATGCCAATACTTCATCACAACAACTTCTACCGAATCGAAATCCTGCTTGTTCAAATGGTAATTTCTCTTCTATTATATTCTGGCATAATCTAATAAAAAATTTTATTCTCTTTTGAGCAATATAATACTTCCCTATACCTATCTCTGCAAGTTTTGATTTATCTCTATTTTTCTGTTTATTGAATTAAATCATTTGATTTCTTGCAAAGATGGCTGTGAGATTTAAACATCACAACAATCAACGGAACTGTCATTTGCAATTTGTTGTTAGTTTGATGGAACTTAACTGCATAATTTATTGTGTACTTAATTATGGAAAACACTTATTCAAACGCTGATATTTTAAACTTGTTGTTTACTCATGGACGGTGCAACGAAATTATAAGTAGAACATTCAGAGTTTTTAATGCAACTTATCCTAATTTGCCACCAATGGGCAGAAAAATTCAGAAGAATTTTAAATAATCAACTACAATATGGTAGAATATCTGCAGGAAGAATTGTACTTAATCCAGTGACTTCAGATCAAGATAATGTGAACAACGTGTTGGGATATTTTAACGCGTATACAAAAGCTTCAACTCGTGCTGCAGAATATGATTTAGGTATTTCACGGTGTTCAATTCACAAAATATTGAGAGTGAATAATATGCATCCATACAATTTTACGCCTGTTTCTGAACTTCTCCAAATGACGCTGTTCAGCGGATGGAATTTTGTGAAATGATACTAGTCAAAATGCAAGAAAGTCCAGAATTTTTACGAAACATCATATGGACAGACGAGTCAAAATTCACCAGAGAAGGCATTTTCTATAGACATAACAGTCATTATTGGTCTTCTGAAAATCCTCACATTACCCGGGAAAGAAATTTTCAAAATAAATTTGGTGTTAATGTTTTCTGTTTGGTTAAATACAATCAGCTTAGTTTTTTTTATCTATGAAGAAAATTTAAACACCGACAGATACTTGAACATTTTACAAACGGTTGTGAGTGATTTTTTGGATGAGTTACCTTTAAACAGCCAAGAAAAAAATGTTGGTATCAATTGGATGGAGCGCCACCTCACTGTGGAATTGCAGTCGATCATCAATTAAATGAAATGTTTGAAGACAGGTGGATTAAGCGTCTAGGGTGGAATTAGCCAGCGAGGTCCCCGGACATCACCCCCTTAGACTTCTATGTTTGGGGAACAATGAAACAACGACTATATTCCACACCGGTTATTTCAAGGGCGGATTTAATTACTCGAATACGCAGAACTTTTGATGAATGGCCTGCAGCCGAAATAGCAAAAACTACAACAGGCGGTATACTCTCGAGAATAAACAAGTGCTTAACCGATAATGGCGGCCATATTGAACAATTACAACGTTACATTAGGTACCTAAATTTTAATTACCTAATTAAAATAATTAATAAAATAATATTAAAATTACCTAGTTAAAATTTACATTATTTAAGTTTGTTTATACTGTTCTTGAAAATGTTTTGAAAAAAATAATTTTCTCGAAAACAGTTGAATTTAGGTATAGTGAAATTTGATGAAACTCTATCTAAAAATAAGTAAAGAATTTAAAAATATACAGGGTGTTACATTGAAAATAAGGAAGTTCACGTCAACTTTCGGTACAGCCGGAAGTGTTAAGGGACGCCATTATTTTAGTTAGAAAGACCATGTTCGAAAACCCCTAAATGAAATAAAAATGTTCAAAATCTAAATCAGAGTAGTTTCTGAAATAATTCTAATGGGCCGTCAACAAAGACACCCTGTAAGTAAGTTGGGTTAAATCGCCATAATTTTAGGACTCTCAACTTGCCCTTTCTCTGTGTCGGTTCTTATGCGAAACATCCTGTATATTATAAAGATGTACATACAATATATATAAAATTATATTAAATATATTATATCAGATAGGTATATGTAAAATATGCATAAAATATATTACATAAGATGTATGTTAAAAATATATAACAAAACATTAAAATTTTATATGAGATATATATAAAATATACATAAAATAATATTAAATATGATATATTCAAAATACATATATTATATATGCGAAATAGATGACATCCTGACATTAAATACATCAAATATATCCCTCAAATTTACATAAATTTAATTAATAAAAATATTATGTATACATATATTTTATGTAATTGTGTTTGCTGGGTATCTCTTTTTAGGGAAAAGATCCATTCATAGATAAAACATTTACTAAAAGTAACTGAAAAGACTAAGGGGCAGTTTTTCAATTTCTGATTAGTTAACTTTCGTTTATTTTCCAAGGAGACAAATGTGACCATAATAGTAAACCCAAAATTAAAGTTAATCAATGACTGAAAAACTGGCCTTAAGTGTTTTCAATCATGAATAAAGGATACAACTGTAAAATGACAATTTTTGAGTTATGTCACTTTTCTTGTGTAACGACGACGTGATGTAATTTTAAATTTAAACTAGTTTCTAGGTTTCTCTTTTTTAAACATTCTGTTAACTTTAACTGACAAAATAAGTAGTGAGCCAACTGGTCACATGTACACTAGTGTCAAGAAAACACGCTTGTTTCAAATTCCGCCGCGCATTAACATGAACGTCAACCGCCACCAGATCTTGAACTTATTAACAAATATTCAACCTAGTGAGAGAAGCTCATTTGAAATGAGGAGGGATCCTCAACTCACTTCCATCTCAGATAAGTTGGTAAAATGAAAGCAATGTGTTAAATAATAAAGCTATTATGAAGCTGTGAAATCGCTTCCAGTCATTTGTAATAAGCCAACCTTGTACAAAAATATAAGTCGATCTCTTTGAAATAAAGATATATATTGTTACTTTCATAAGAAAAACTCATAACTCCAACAAAGCAATTTTTACAAAAATCAAATGAGTGCATTCTGTATTTTTTTAATGTTCAATTATTAATGAAAATATAAACAGAATGGGGTATACTAATTATGTAAATTGAATATTTTTTAATTAATGGGGAAACTAAGGGACTTCTGAGATTTTCTGCTCCAACTTTTGAAAAATTATGGAATTACGATAGGTTTTTCATGTGAGTAACTATATGACTCAATATTTATAAGAACATTGAGTACATTCACTAATGCACATAATAAGAGGGAAATAAGTGTAATTAGATTAGTTATATCTGGTAAAAAAATGAGATGCCAATACTTTGTTGTGCTAAGCAAAAAAGTCGTATATCCATTTTAGGTAGGACATCAATACAAATTTTGATCAACTCATGTTCTTTTTAATGATGAGCTTTTATGACACCAAAACGAACTATAGTCTGTATACTATTGGCGCGGAGTAATAAATCATAATTGCTTGAAATAGTTCTTTATTTTCTTGTGAAAGCCGTACTTCTACGGTTAAGTAAATACCAATAAATTCTAACCAAAATACGATCATTGTGCCGCTCTTGCAGCATATCGACCCATCTAGGGTCTGAGAACAATAGCTTAAGCTGTATAAGCACGTTGTCATCAGCTCAGGTACTGACGAAACGAGAATCATAGCCGTAGATGTGGGTAATATACCAAAATACAAAAGTAATGGTATATAATACGTAAAGCAAAAATTTGTAATGTGATCTACTATACAAATAAAATAAATAACATATAACCACAAAATAATTCATATCAAGGTAGATTTTACTATTATAATATATTTACCTACTAAAAATATGATTTTCCAAATGTATCAGGTACCTACGCCAATGCAATACAGGATATTCGATAATTCTGACAGGTTTATTACTCCGCGCCAATAGTATACTGAGTATAGGAAGCAACAGATAGATTCAATTTGTTTCACAATAAAAATGTAGTTACTGTTCTTTTGCTTAGCACTGCAGGATAGCAGTTATCTTGTAGATAGCAGCAAATCCTTTAAGAATAATCTAACAATTTATCTACACATATGTATAATGCATGCATAGTAAATTATTGAAGTAAATAATTAGACATATGAGCATTTACATAAACAAAATATGGTACACTATTTATGCAGAAGTTCCTTAGAGGTTAATATACGCTTATGTTTCTTGTTCCAATTGATCTGTAATACTGCAAACTAAATCTTCAGATTCTTTACTACCTTCCTCCTCTAACTGTTTTTCCAAAGCGGCCCATGGATTTTCCATAAATGAAGGATGCAAATAGCATGAATTATTAAAATCGTCAAAACTCTAAAAGCAAATAAAATTGATTAAAGTATTAACATACACTTAAAGCATACTTTTCTCGAACTGAAATTTTCACTTTTTGACCTATTAAAACTAGAATTAAAGCTACGATTATTCTTGAAATACGGTTTCTGTTGTTGTTTATGTTCGAAGCTGTTAAACGATTTGTTATAATTCGGGAATGAATTATATTGTCGAAAATTTCCGCTCGATCTACGGTTCCAATTGTTTTGATAATAATTTCTTGATTGCTGATTCCACGGTTTTTGTGGACTGCTGCTATTTGCTGGGCAAAAGTCTTTCGGTAACTGAATGTCACTAAAAGCCAAGAAATCTCCTGTGTCGAGTTTATGTTTAAAGGGTGATTCTTCGAATTTTTTAGAGTTATTCATTTTAAATAATTCAAGGAGAATAATGATTACGAAATGTTAAAAACTACAGAACCTAATATAAATATAACCTTACTCTGTATGTGTAATGCCCAAACAAAGTACGCAAGCGCTATTTTAGTATTGAATGATATACACCTTCTAAAGAAATTTAATGTACAAGGTACTCAGCTTAAGCTTAAATATTGTCAAATTAATTGCATTGTATTGCTGTTATTTATTTAGACAAATATTTCTAATGAAGTATTTATTAACCTTATTATGCTTATCATAGAGGTACATCTTAACAATATGTATTGCAAAAATCTAGAAATGTATATGCTGTTCCAAAATTTGTTTCGTTTGATAATGTTTCGATAAACAAGATAAATAGTTTGAAAGCTTAAAAGATATAATTAGTACCACATATAATATACCTAGTATTTAACGTCAAATATACATACACTAGTATTTAAGCGCGTCCTACTGACGCATGAATTTTGACCTATAACTTTTGCACTTAAGGTTATACGTTAAAGAATGTATACAAAAGATGTTTGTCTTGTCAAGACAAACATATTTGGTAATAAAAACAAAAATTAATTTTGAAGTTTGGGGAGAGTGAATATGGCCAGCCCCCCAGGGGGTTAAGTTAGAGTTTTAAAAACTCTTGCATTCAAACCGATTTAAAATCCTCTATCGAATGGTGTATTCAGATTTTTTTAAACACCTCGGAGGAGATGATAAACAGACATACAGACAGACAGAGATTTTAAAAAAATTATAATAATTAGATGCGCTTAGGCATATATTTATTTTATTATTACTAAAAAAACCAACATTATTTGAAAAAATATATTGAAAAGGTTAAAGTAAAGGGAATTATGTTTTAATTCCTCTTCGTGATTTTGCTCTTAGAAATTCCTCTATAATATTGCTTAAGTTCAAAGACTTCGCACTTTCCCTTTCTATAAACAGGCATTAAGTCCATTTTCAGTCAAGATCAATCGTTTAAAGTATTTCACTCTTTTTAATGAACTCGACACTATTTCCACACTAGCTGTTGAAAATGGTAATGTTAAAAATATATAAAATAAAGTTGTCGGTATATGTAAACTGTCTTGTAACTTCATTTAAATAATAAAATTTAAATAATCGTCACTTATTGTGTCTTTAAAATCACTGAAATATACAGAGGGTACATTTAGTGCGATATCGGACAATATCGCGATTCAGAGTGATGCCAGAAAAAAATAGTTAAATGCAAAGTTGTTTAACGTTTCGAAGTGCATAACCTAAAATTAACACCAGACAAAATTTTGTTATTTTCAATTAAACACCCCGTATATTTTTAGAACTTTAATTTTCTTATATATTTCTTAATTAAATCGATGTATCATGTCCTATACCTAAAGTCAATAGTTTTTTAATACTTAATTTTTTTTGAAAAATTTTGACTTTTAGATTTTTCAGCAATAAATCAATCTATCTGTTTTTTCTTTAGCAAAGTTTACTCTTTCATCATCAAAATATGTGGTACAGAAAATAACAGTTGTACTATGAGTTTCAACATGTATGACGATAAAACAAAATTTTCTAGTGTATAAGAATTTCAATTTTATGCACCGTGTGGCGCTGTAATCGGATTCTGTCAAAATTTTGTTATCGCCCTTCAAAACTACCTTAATTTCTGGAAAATGAATCAAATGTTAATACATTTTAATTGCTATCGTTTGGTGTATTTTTCTTAACCTGTAGACGTTTACTTTTTGATTACTTTATTTGTCACAAAAAAAAAGAACTACGTATAAACGGTTTATTGTCAGAGAATTTTTTTATGATTCACTTAAAATTGTTCATTTTAAGTTTAGCGCTAATTAATTACAGTTCATAAGATTCTTGCGCAAGTTTAGCCTTCTAAAATCGATCGTTTCAAAAAGACCTAATTATCTCAAAAACGGTCAGAAATAGGTATAGATAACCTTAATACAGTTTCATACAGATAAGTTCTAGATTTCATAACAGTTAAAGTTACAGCGGGTCCCATTTAAAAAAAAATGACTTTACCGTCATTGTAAATGCGTATGTTTGCTACGGAATGTTGAATACTGTGTATAAAAGTAGATAGCAAAATAAAAAAACATTTTTAAAAAAAATAAAAAATTTTTTAAAAAAAAAAAAAAATTGCTATTCCAGAACTGGTTACGCACGGTTTTATTCAAAGTCAAAAATTTCAAAAACGGTTAGATGTAGGTACAGTACATTGGTTTGGTTTAAAGAATTAAATCAACAATTTGTTTGTTGGTAAGTTTATTTATAATACAAGTAAAATGTGTGTCTTGCGACATCTCGTGTTAAAATGGACCACGTGTAATTAGTATAAACTAAGTAAATGCCAACAGTTAACTGTAAAGACTAGTGTGCGTTAAAGTGCACGGCGCATTTTACTTGTATTCATTGCTCCAGGAGAGTTTAAAAGACCAACCGCCGTCTTGTACAGTTGTATACCGCACGTAGTATACACCTCTGATGAGCTCATAATAAGAGCGAAATGCTGCATCAGGTGTTCTTTCGTGCGTGTATGCTTCTCAAGTTATCTTGGCTTTATCGACTCACGTGTTGTTTTAAGCATTAAAACCATCGCTTAATTGGCGCCGTGCACTTTAACGCACACTAGTCTTTACAGTTAACTGTTGGCATTTACTTAGTTTATACTAATTACACGTGTCCATTTTAACACGAGATGTCGCAAGACACACATTTTACTTGTATTCATTGCTCCAGGAGAGTTTAAAAGACCAACCGCCGTCTTGTACAGTTGTATACCGCACCTGAGTATACACCTCTGATGAGCTCATAATAAGAGCGAAATGCTGCATCAGGTGTTCTTTCGTGCGTGTATGCTTCTGTACAAGTTATCTTGGCTTTATCGACTCACGTGTTGTTTTAAGCATTAAAACCATCGCTTAGATGGCGCCGTGCACTTTAACGCACACTAGTCTTTACAGTTAACTGTTGGCATTTACTTAGTTTATTTATAATGATTTGTAATGGTTTGTTGATTTCTTGTGTTCGCTACAAAGAGCTAGTTTGCACTCCAGGTTCACAATAATATACTACAACAATGTCATCTATAGCTTTCTAATAGTACACGAAAATAACAAACAACTTAATTATGTCTTAAGGATATAACAAGAAAAAATGCATGCCTACGATACATTGTAACTTAATATTAGTATTTTACTTAAAATATGAATAAGTGCGGATTTTGTAATTTGCTTAATGAGTAAACGAATACAACAGACATTATACATAAAATTCGTTCAGAATTGCAACGCCGAATCTAAAAATGAAATAATAAATAGGACGTTCCATTAAAAATAAGAAAGTTGGCAGTGAGTTCCGATTAAACAGGAAGTGACCGTAAGTTGAAAATATTTTAGAAGAAAAGTACACCTGAAACCACACTTAACCCCAATTTTTTAAAGGTTTATATAAATTACATTACAATAAACTTTTATTTACATCTCTTTTTATAAATGATTTAATGAATAAATTAATATTTGCTTAAAAACTTTTCTTACATTTGTATTTCTGATTAGAGTATGTCGATGATAACGAAAATGCATTTTCTGTCTCATAACTAAACTCTAATCGGAAATTTAAACATTTCAAAAATTGGTTATTAAACTAGGGTATTTCATATTGCGCACCATTCTATTTACTTTTAGGCCTTTTCAACAGAGTGCGCTATTGCTACAACAGAATGCATGGGGAGTGGCGTATCTATAAATACGTAGTATTAGATTACCTATGATACAAAGTTTTCAATATTCGTCATATTATTTGAACATATAATTAAACAACAGCAAATTGTGTAATTAATAGTAAATTTTCCAATAACGCTGATATATTCTTAATTACAGTAGACTGTGTACTTGGAAATGGCTTTAAAATTTGTACGAGATAAATATAGAAGGGCACAAGAATAATGAACATTTTTGGAAAGCCAAACAAAAAATAATAAAACCATATAAGATTTCTAACGATATCTACCAGTTTCATTCCTCCTCGATGATTCAGTATTTGTTCCATGAAAATGATGATGTTACGCAGATGGAATACATTAGGTAGTATCACAATATGAAAAGGTTGCCAAAATCATGACTTCGTAATTTTGAACAAGTTATTGCCTTGAAGATCAATTTAGTTTGGTGCACAAACAAACAGCGGTCATTATAACAGACAAACCATAATGAGGGTTTTCATTAGCAACACTGAATTGAAGTCGTTTATTGATTGTATAAGATGGTGTATTGTTTAGTAGTTAAATGTGGTAGTACGATAAAAATGTACATTGAATTAGATTCAATATCTATTCAAATAGTCCGTATCTAATGATAACATATATTTGCTCCTAGGTATTAGACATTATTTATTCAGTAACTCAATCATACAATAGGTACACACACAAAAACTGCACTAGAGTATAAGGAACTTGTATATGAGAAAATGTAGGAAACAGAGGTTATGTATTATTGTTGTTTGTACACCAAACTGAAATATTGTCACGTGATACAGATGCTTAATTTTTAGGCAAAAAAATTCATACCAAAGTAGGTATTTGAAATACTAAATACTTTAGGGAAATACATTAAAATACAGATGTATTTCAAATAGTGTTTTTTAATTACAAATTAATTCTGTGACTGCCCGCCGTTGATAATTGATTAACATTTTACTCATTATACTCACTTCATCCGGCGAATATTATGTATTCATGTTGTTGAATGCAAGCTATATTCGTATTACGGTTCCTCTGCAGTATATTGCATTAATATGTAGTTTTTGCATAATTATAAAACCATTTTATACGTTAGTTTTGATTTATGAAAAGATGATTGAGATTTTATTGGCTATATCTTGTATGTACTTGTTTTTAAAATATAAAAATTGATTACATCATAATTAATAAAAAACTTAAATATTGCATAACCATTTTATGGGCACACCCTTGGAAGTATTCAAATTTTCTTGTTATATTTGTATGTAGCCTGGTTATTGCTAAGGACTGAGGGCGAAAAAACATTGACATTGAAAAACTTGCATAACTTTTATACCATATAATTTTATTTACAAAATTTTGATATAGTAGGCTTGGAAATAGTTGTCAGAATATGTCGTCAAATTTTATTTTTATTTGAGTCAAATTGTGTTCATAATGGCAAAAGTAGTGGAAGTACATAGATTAATCATTAAAAATTTGTTGAGAATCCACAATGGTTAGTCGTTCGCATTGCAAAGGAGGCAAAGTTTGCAGGCAAGTGGCAGCAAAGTCATCAAGCGGTACAAAGAAGACTTTACCATAACACGGAAACCAGGAAGTGGACGACTAGAGGGTTTTCATTCACCCAAAAAGGTGCAAAAGGCAATATCTGCGATGGTTAAGAATCCGTTGATATCGAACCGGAAATTAGCTGCAAAAGTCGACTTGTCGAAAAAGACAATTCGAAAAATAAAAAGAAAGAGTAGATTTAAGTCCTACAAAGTTCAAACAACTCCAGATCGTAATGCGGAGAAAAACATTGAAGCCAAGAAACAAGCCAGAAAGTTGAGAGCAGATTTTTTTCAAAAACGTCAATGTTGCGTGATGGACGATGAGACTTACGTCCTCGCCGATTTTTCTCAACTACCTGGTCAGGAGTTTTATGTTTCCTGTAGACGAGTAAATGTTCCTAAGAAGTTTAGAACTAAAATAAAGTCCAAGTTTCCAAAAAATATTTTGTTTAGCAGGCGATTTGTAGCTGCGGTGAAAGAAGCCAATATTTCATAACAAATGGAACAATTAACTCCGATATTTACACGAAGGAGTGTCTCCAAAAAAGATTGCGGCCTTTTCTGAGTAAACATAAGGTATCCACATTTTTTTGGCCGGATTTAGCTTCGTGAAATTACAGTAAGCAGACAAAAAAATGGTACGAAGAGAATCGTGTCGATTTTGTACCCAGGGAAGCTCACCCACCAAATTGCCCTGAGCTTCGCCCAATCGAGCGGTACTGAGCTTTGGTGAAAAGAAGCTTGAAGCAGACAAAAAAGGCTACAAAATCGATTGAAAGTTTTAGAAAAATGTGGACCGTAGCGACCAAGAAAGTGTCGAGCACCACCATAAAAGCCATGATGGAGACCATTCCCGACAAGCTCAAAATTTTTTATGACGATAAGTCTGATTGATTTTTTGTTTTTTCTTAATTTTTATATAATAAATAACCTATCCAAAACTAAATTTTTTGAAAATTTATTTAGCGGTTTAAAAGTTATGCAAGTTTTTCAATGTTAATGTTTTTTCGCCCTCAGTCCTTAGTATGGAATGTCAGTATTTTTGTTTTAAAATTTTCCTTAGTCAAAATATTAAAAAAACTGTTAAAAGTAGTCAAACAACATTACATATAATTGAAAAACGTACGGTTACTCGTTTATACATACTGCCTTAGGGCACTCATTAGTATAATCGTTGGGTAAAAAGGGATAATCGTTATACTAATTATAACAATAAATGGTAAATAAAACTATAATTGAAAACATTCTTCGTGGTCACCAAATATATGCATTGGCCCATTACTAATGTCGTCTTTCAAACTACTAATTTTTAATTGCAAAGGTATATTTTCAGATTTTCTGTATTTCAGTGCTTTGACAACAGCTGTCCAAAACCGTAATACATTTGTTTATAAATACGTATAATTGCATCTAATTTCAGTCTTTTACACACCTTTTTAATTTTGCTGCAATAATTACGTAATATGTGGTTTCTGCATACGATTTTTCGATAAAAAGGTTTGGCCCATAAGGTTTTGTGTAACAATTTTTTTTATACACGCTGATGTCTTCATCTCCGATGATTTTACCATATTTTACTCCATGTAAATCCAGAGAACATTTAAATCCTTCCATAATATTCTCTGTCTTATATTTTTGACAGAATCCACAATATTTTGACGCGCAAACATAAAACATTTTTTAGTTTTGGCACATAATGCAGGCGACACCTGACAACGCATTGTAATTGGTTTTATAGGAGCGCTTAAACCAAGCGCTATCCACAATGACTTATAATAAGAATTTTATAAACGAAGTGGAGATCCATATCTCAAAGTATTGCACATTTTGGTTATCAATTTTGCAAATATGTTCTTAGTGAATTCTTATTTAAGATTGCTTATGCTATATTACATTAACCTTAATTGAATTTAAATGTGTGTGTGTGTTTTTAAAACATTTTAATCATTCGCCTACAGTCTGAAAATGACGTTTTTATATTACAACGTCGAAACTAGCTAAATATTATAAAAATTCCCATTACTTATGTAAACGTATAGCATCGAACATCACGTTAAAATAAATGCTTACTTGTATCGTTTTATAAGAGAACATACTATGGTTTTATTTAAAACCCGCAACACGTACACAATGCCTTTGCATAAGGGCGAATAGGGAATCTATAAAATATAATAGATGGTTCTCTGTTATAGTACGGAGTTTGGCATCTCACAAGACAACAATTTATTGACAAGAGATTTAGTTTTGAATTGAATCCAAACAGAAATAGCTTAATAAAAACCGATACAAAGTTAAGACACCTTATTGGTTGTAACAACAGAAATGCACATACTCTTCGTTAAGTGGCGCTGATAGCATTTATGCACGGTCCCTACAATTATATGCTACGATTAAAACACGGTGTTTTTTATGTTTATTTTGGAAAACTACCATTGAGTACTGTGTTAAAACAACAAAGGAGTACTTCAAAATTTTGTAAAAAGCTTAATTTACAAATTGTATAAGAATTGCTTCGCTGTATGGTAATCGCGCAGTATATTTTTCGCACAACAGTAGTGTAGTGTTTGTTATGATAACCGGTCATACAGTCTTATCAAACACCAATAAATAAACAATTAATTGCTTCGATTTAGAATGTTACGTTGAGTTTTCCTTATTAAGCCGTCGTTAAAGTAAAGCCGCATCAATGATGGCTCATTCGGGTGTACCTGCTGGGAAGAGGAAAGAGATCTATAAATATGTGGCTCCATGGCCTTTATATAGCATGAATTGGTCTGTAAGACCGGACAAACGTTTTCGTTTGGCTTTAGGCAGCTTCGTTGAAGAATACAACAACAAAGTGCAAATAGTTTCTTTAGATGAAGACACTAGTGAGTTCTCAGCAAAAAGCACTTTCGATCATCCATATCCTACTACAAAAATCATGTGGATTCCAGATAGCAAAGGCATATTACCTGATTTATTAGCGACAAGGTATATTCTATTCATTTTTTAATGTAATTGAATTATAAAATTTAATTTTCAGTGGTGATTATTTACGGGTGTGGAGAGCTGGAGAACCAGAAACGAGGTTGGAGTGTGTGTTAAATAACAATAAAAACTCAGACTTCTGTGCTCCACTAACTAGCTTCGATTGGAATGAAGTTGATCCTAACCTAATAGGCACTTCATCGATTGATACAACTTGTACAATTTGGGGTCTTGAAACTGGGCAAATGTTAGGTAGAGTGAATTTAGTATC
This sequence comes from Abscondita cerata, assembly GCA_030710515.1. NCBI lineage: Eukaryota > Metazoa > Arthropoda > Insecta > Coleoptera > Lampyridae > Abscondita > Abscondita cerata. The sequence continues at coordinate 160,730 of JALBCR010001536.1, read as the reverse complement.
GGGACATGTGAAAACGCAGCTAATAGCACATGATAAGGAGGTATACGATATCGCATTTTCGAGGGCAGGCGGTGGTCGTGACATGTTTGCATCAGTAGGAGCAGACGGTTCTGTTCGCATGTTTGACTTACGACATCTAGAACATTCGACAATAATATATGAAGACCCTGGTCACACACCTCTATTGCGGTTAGCTTGGAATAAGCAAGATCCTAACTATTTGGCAACTGTAGCTATGGATTCGTGTGAAGTTATTATTTTAGATGTTAGGGTACCATGCACGCCAGTTGCACGGTTAAATAATCACAGAGCTTGTGTAAATGGTATTGCTTGGGCACCTCATTCGAGTTGTCACATTTGCACCGCTGCCGATGATCACCAAGCCCTCATTTGGGACATACAACAGATGCCTAGGGCAATTGAAGATCCTATCTTGGCTTATACCGCTGCCGAAGGTGAAGTTAATCAAATACAATGGGGAGCCACACAGCCAGACTGGATCGCAATATGTTATAACAAGTCTTTGGAAATCTTGCGTGTATGAACTTATTAGCCCTATATTTTATAATTTACTTTTAGTTTTATTCTTTAAGTTTTAATTAATGTTAAGTATTTATTTTAATAGTGTACTTTTATACATTTTTAATATTACTGTGTATAAAGAACGTTTATTATACTAAATAGGGCTATGATCAGTTATACATATTGTTTTTTGGTGTAGCGTGAATATTGTGACTATTGTATGAAAGTCTCGAGAAATAAATGATGTATAAAATTACTTCTTGAAAAAGCAATCTGTGCCCCCTTTTGCTTGTTTTCTCAACTACGAGAAGATTTGATATACATAACCACAACGACTTTAAAACGTTTAAGTGTTCAATTATGTTTTTATCCAGAAGATATTCTACAGTATTGAATAAATTTTATGTAACAACTCCTATTTATTATGTAAATGCAGGTACGTTACTTATTTTATTTTTAACATTTCAAGCAAATTTTGTGCTTTTTCCCTTTAAACCGTACTAACCATAGACGTGTTGTCATAGAAGCGTCCTTTTCGCTAAAGCGGCCATCTAGGATTAGTTTTAAGTAACCATATTGAAGTTTTCAACCACGTTTTAACATTTTGAAGATCAGAAAAAAATAAGAACAGTTAAGATCAGAGAAATGATATACCTCCCACTAGCATATTTCTCTTTAAGATATGTATTTTGTTTTGTGTAATGAAATTTCCTAAAAACACAAATATAAGCAAATGAGTTAAAAATAATATTTTTTTGCTTTTTTATAAATAACAGCTAAAAACAGGACTTTTAATAAATACTTTTCTCAATTCCATGTCAATAACACATTTTTATTTTATATTAGCTGTATGCTTTCTTATTAAATCTAGTTCATATATTTCTCAAAAAAAGTTTGTTTTTTTTTCACCTATTTCAGAACATTTAAAGTAGTTACTCTGTATATTTTGAGGCACATTTACTTACAATCACAAACGTCAAGGGCTTTTAAAAAACATGTCACTTTAAGATGGTGAATATTATCTATATGTTAATGAATTTTAAGTGACTTTTTCAAAATAGAAAAATGTCTGATAGCTTATTTTTACGATTTTGATAAAACGTTTACAATATCTAAGAATTTGAGAGAATTGTGCAAAAAATGCATAAAACTGAAAAGGAATTTTGGAGAGGGTCATTTTTGTTTGTATAGATCTCAGACTACTATGATATACACTGTCAAATTAAGTTGGAACCATATGGGAAACTTTTTTATTCATAGTTTTATGAAAAAAGTCATTCTTTATAAAAATTTACTCAAGTGTGAAGTACCTTTATTTTTAAGAATATTGACAATTGTTATTAAAAAAGTTAATAATAATATATAGAAAATTATTGTCCGATATCCAACATATTATCCATCTGCCATGAAAAAGTAATTTTTTAAATTTTTAATAACTTCTCTGTATTAACATTTGTAATTTGCCGATAAAAATTTAATTTAGGATGCCCTGACAAAATCTGTTTATTAGCAATTTGCGAATAGAATGATGTACTGACGACAAACGTCAAATCGCTAGTTAGAATTTATAAAATACAAGAAATGGCCCCTCTGTTAAGTTGTGAGGAGAAAATTGAAATAGTTTTGATTGTGGGAGATAATTATAACACTTATCGTGAAGCAGCTGCTATTTATAATAACAGACATATCGATAGTTATAAAATTGTAAATAAATTTAAGAAGCCTGGAAGTGTTTAAAATAATTTCAATAAGAAACGTCAGAACGGGTTGCTAGTGAGGACACGGAATTACAAGTGATGCTATCTGTAGTAGAACATCCTAAAATGTCATTGAGAAAAAGAATGTTTTTGATCAGAAATGAAGTAAGTAGAGGTACAATACCAAACATTTTAAAAAGTAACAAATATTATCCATACAAACCCCAGTTTGTTCATACATTGAAAGAAAGAGACGGTTTGAATTTTGCTCGTTAATACCAGGAGAATTAGAAGAATATCCCTTTTTATTAAGAAACATAATTTTTACCGATGAGGCAACATTCACGTCAAATGGAACTATCAGTTCACAAAATTGTCGCTGGTGGTGTGACCAATATTCATTCAAGTATGGTGTGTTATTTATAAAAATAAAGTAATAGGACCATATTTTTTTGACATTCCATGAATGCTCAACTTTATCTAATTTTTTTACAAAATGAATTATACAGCGATTTTATTGGCGAATTATCCTTAGTAGATCGTCAACGTATATGGTTTCAACAAAACGGTGCTACATGCCATACCACAGTAGCTGTGAGGGAATACCTTGAAACTATATTTAATGACAAAGTAATACATAGATATTCGTACATTTTTTGACTAGCTAGATCTCCAGACTTAACCCCTCTGGATTATTTCTTATGGGACTACTTAAAATATAGGGTTTACCAGCAAAGGCCTTTTTACAATATTGACTATTTAGAAAGGACAATTACAGAAGCATGCCAGGAAATTACGGCAGATATGATCAAGAATGTAATAAGGGAATTTGATAGACGAACCATTAAGTGTTTTGAAAAAGATGGTGGATATATTGAGGCTTTAGTCAATTGAATTAGAAACAAATTGTTTTATTTCCAATATATTGTTATAAATGATATTTATTAAGTTTTAGTTTAACTTGTTTATTTTTTCATTTGCATTGTTACATAACTTAATGATTACCAAATATTACTTTTTCATGATAGTTGAATAATATTGGATATCTGACAATAATTTTCTATATATTATGATTAAATTTTTTAATAACAATTATCAATATTTTTAAAATAAAGGTACTTTCCTCTTGAGTAAAATTCACATTTTTTTGACAAACCTTGTATATACGGTCAAAATATTTGATATTTGATAATTATATTTTAAGTTTTAGACCATGCATAACTTTTTTATAAAGAATAACTTTTTTTCATAAAACTAAGAATAAAAAAGTTTCCCATATGGTTCCAACTTAATTGGGCACAGTGCATAAGTACCTATAGACAAGCTACGTGCACCTTTGTTTTGAAGTCGCCATAATAGAAGAAGAAGTGCAAGGATGGAGCTATCACTGTCACGTCACGCGTGGAAAAATAACAAATGCTGCTTCAATTCATCATTTATGAAAAGGTTAAATTCATGCTCGCGCCTGTCACTGTTAACCTAAAATAACTACCACTGTTAACCTAATATAGATGACATATATCTTGGATACCTCCCACTTCCACTCACAAGCTGCCATTCGTCACGTGATGTTTTAGTGTCGCCTTTAGTACTTTCTTTCTAGCATGCCAACTTCATCTTTCGGTATTCAGCGAATATGGTGTTACTCGTCTAGGTACTTATATTTAGTCTGATTTTTAGATCATTCAAAAAGGATTTTTTATGTATTTACATATTTTTTACAAATAAAAGTTGTTCCTAGTTTAATTTTCTTCAAATTTTACTTAAACAATTTTTGTAAATAACTAGAAGACGCAAATTAGTATGACGAAAGTATAGAAAGGAATGTTTTAAAACATTTTAAACCAAAAGTGGTTTGTATCATTTTATCAGTGGCGTGCACAGAGGTAACGCTTGAGGTTCAATTAAAAAAAATTATAGTACTACCTATTATAAGTTTAGTGCATTTTTTAGTTTTGGTTCTGAGCGTAAAAACTCGAAAAATGAATTTTGTGTGGTTTTAATTGCTAAACCAAAAATTCTTATCACGTTTAAAAACAAATTGAAAACCATTTTTTTTAATAAACCTCGGCCATTACCTCTTTACACGCCACTGGTAAAAAGATACAAACCATTGTTGGTTTAAAAGATTCCTCTGTATGCATTAAAAATCGTTACCAAATTGCAACCACCTACTAATTTGCGTCTTCTAATTATTAAACGAAATAATAATAAAAACGAAACCGTTTATGACCTATGTTTATATAAAATTTTGTCTTACAATTGAGTAAGGAACACCATCTTGAAGTTTGGTCCCATAGTTAATTAACACTCTTTATACAGCCTGTCCGGGTAGTACGTCGATCTTTGATATTGCTTTTAAAAGGTATATTTATTCATTTAGGTTTTTCAGTGGCTACAATTTAAAAATATTTTCAAATATAGAGGATGTCCCACTTTCATGGACTATCTGTCAACTTTGATACTTTCAATTTTATTTTTTGTTCTAAATTTACCTGAAAAACTATGGGGATTTTATGTATACGAGTCTTATTTAAAAAATAATACCTACTTTTTGAAATATTGATTTAAAACATTTTCTTGGGTCAATATCGGTTTTCACGTCTTTCAGGTTTTTAGGTTATTATTTGAAATATCAAACCCAAATTCTATTATGTTTAGGGCGGTAACGACCTTAACTGTCTATGTTTTAAAAGTTGAATTGGTTATACAGGGAATGAAAAAAAAATGTCAAACTTTGTAATCGAAAATGATGAATGACTTGATCAAATTAAATGGAACACCTTGTATATATTTTTTTCGATGTAGAATTTAATTCTCGACAACTTTGTTATTGATGTTTGTCTACTAAAACTCAACCCTGAAAATCGTTTTTTTTATCAAAAATACACGTTTCATCAAAACATTTATAGATTATCAAAATTTTTAGGAAAATCGCTGTACAGATTACTTTAAATACCCGAAAAGAGATTATTCAATGAACTGATAATGTTAAATTTGTGAAGAATTTCTAGTAAACGTGCCTTCAAATTCTGTTTTCGTCGGATATTGATATGTTGTTGTAAGGATGGAATTTGTTTTTTGTAACACTTTATTTACATCAGGGGTCTTCAAACCTCCAACGTTATATGTTATTTGTTGTACTTCAATGGTAGTTTTTTTGAATCTCAGCGTTAGCTTTTTAGTCAGCTCGTGGATATCGTTGTAGTTCCGGATTATCTGCTTTATAATTATGAGTTGCCAATAAGCTTTAATTTGATTTTCTGCTGGAATAAACCACATTAATAATTCTGCTGTCGAAAACTCGCCCATTATTACGAACAATATAAAGATACAATAAAATAGTGATAGATTGAACAATTACTAACACAACCGTGACAACTCCATGATTATTTTCGATAAAAACGAGTTGATTTTTGGTAGACAAACATGTATAGCAAAATTGTAGAGAATTTAATTTTAGATGGATATGGCAAAAAATATACAGGGTGTTCCATTTAATTTTATTAAGTTATTCATCATTTTTGATTTTAAAGTTTGGCATTTTTAACTCATTCCCTGTGCCGCACCGGAACTACCGTATTTTTGAGTTGGAACTTCTGTGAATAATTACGATTAACCTTACTTTTGCTTTACTTGCTTGCTTATCTGCAATTGATGTTGTGTTCAGAATATTAGTAGGTATTTTAAAAATCGATAAAATTCATTGGAAACTCGTTCTCAATGACCATGACACAATTAAGATTCAGAACTACTAGGTAGAGATCTTTTTCGATATCTGTTTATTAGCTTTCATGATAGTAAGCCGACAAGGACGCTATTACTATTCATAACTAGTTCTTTAAATTATAAATATAAAATAACATACTCAGTTTCCCGTTTCAAAATTTACCGCTTACCTCAAATAACCGCCTAATCAGCTGATTAAACCGGTTGAAGTACTATCTATTTGACAGGTGAATGAGCGGTGGGTGCCAAACCATTTGAAGTATTTGATATTTCAAATAACAACCTAAAAAACGTGAAATATCCTAAGGCCTATATTGACCCAATTAAATGTTTAAAAATCTATATCTCGAAATGTATCATCATATACATATAGAACAATTCAATTCAAATTTGATATGTAGGGTTTTCTACAGGTATTTTTTTAATTTCTACCCTTACAATTAAGGATGGAAAATTGAAAAATTGATTTTCTTGAAAACTGGCTTTAACGATTTTCCTTAACATTTGTACACATATTAGCCCAATCAATTTACACATTTGGGCCGAACAAAATTAAGGAATCTATGAAATTCTGAAATTAGATAGTTAATAAATGCGTATTCTATCAGATTAACAAACTTTTTTCCAGTGATATATGATGCAAATTTTTAAAATTTTTAATTATTTAAATTTAAATTTTTTCAATAAAAATATGAAAGCAAGTTTCAAACAAAAGTTGTAGTTTAAGACCTTACCTACAACTTTTGTTTGAAATATTTCTTAACATCTCAATTTGTAACAAAAATACAACCGGTTTTCAAAAAGATTTTTTTATTTTGGGTTGCTTATAGAGCTATAATAGCACCCAAATGAGTTCTTTTATAGAAAATTGAGTTTTTTTATAGAAATAGAACAATTGTTGTTTCGAACGGTGGTAACACTGATTTGATATTAAACGTCAAAGTTGTCGTTACGTTCGGCGTGCGTTAATTTAAATCTTAATTAATGTTCAGTAGATTTATTTATCTACTTATTTTGTTTCCACCAATTTTTTTTTAAATTAATCGTATGATAAATGTTCTAGCATTTAAACCAAAATTCAATGAAAATATTGCCACCCTAGCAATTATACTTCAAAATTTCCTAAATTTAAAAACTCGGGAAATATAATTTTAAAATCAATCTGAAAGCCCAAAATAGAAAAAATAGTATAAAGAATTCGTTTCAGAAGGTATTTTAGCAACTGTACTCGTTGTATAAAATGCGTCTTCTGAAACTTGTTCTTTAATATACTATTTTACCACTGCAAGCATGCGCAACGGCTTACAGTTTTTTCTTATATTTTATTAATTCCTCTTTGATTAATAATATCAGATAGAAATATAGTACTGATAAATACTAAATCAACACTATTTATTGTGGAAATCCTAAATTTTTTAGTGAATAACATTTTTATAAACATTTGAAGTATTTTCATAGCTAAAATTAAATTTGAAATTAAGCTTTTAGGATTATGTTTTTTCTGCATATTTTTGCTCATAATTATTTTAATAATTAATACAATGACTATTTCTTTTGCATACTTTTTTTCTAATACTTACTTTTCTATCTTATTAAACCAAACCGATCTCATTTACAATTTTTAAGTTTAAAATACGTATAATTTCAAAAATATTTGACATATCTCTATGTTAATTCAACGGAACATACTTCAAAGTCTAGATTTTCGAATGATTATTTTGTTTTACACATCTTCATTATCAAATTTAAGAATCTAGGAAAAAATACTGCCGGAAAAATGTCTCCGGAAGAAATGTCCCGAAACGATTTTTTTACAAATAAATGTTAGATAACGTATCTAAATAATTGATAATGCAAACAAGTTTTTAATATTACTAACGAAAAATAATAATTCTAATTATAACACAATATAATTAATTAATTAATGTAAGAAGACAATTGTTGACTCCGATTACATCTAGCATGAAAATATTTATAAAATTAAAATGTACCTATACATTATTGCTTCTTATCTTTTAAATTAGAAATATAAAATTGATAACTATATTTTGAAATAATTTATTTTTGGAATAGGTACTATTTTTTCCGAGAACATATTTTCTGGGTTATTTTTCTAGTGGTATTTTTTTTGCCATGGTATTTTATCAGGCAGTATTTTTTCCAGTCCCCAAATTTAAATAGTGAATTATTTTTATGCACAGGTGCAAAAACGCATCTTATTTTAATAAAATTCAAATATTTTTTCTTGAAAATTCACTAACATACAGGGTGTCCAACCGCAAAGTTAAATTGCCAATAGTTCGAAAACCATGAATTTTTTGAATAGACAACCTTGTACAAAGTCAACCTTATTTTTGATACTAAATAAAATAAAGCTATAAAAACATGGTGCTTGCATTTAAAAAAAATGACCTTTGACGTGTTTTTGAATTTAATTTTAATCTTTTTTTTTATCGCCCTGTATTAATTTATTATCAAAATATCGACATAGCCCACTAAAATAGGTCCCCTGCTACAAGGAAACCTATTTCAATTAAATAATAAAGGCATTAGTATAGAAAAATTTTATAATTTTGTTTAGGCCTGAAAACGTCAATTTTGACATAAAACTGTTAGACTTAGGTATAGGACATTATACACAAAATGTGTCTAGAATTTTGGGCAAAATTCAAAAATAGAATAATATATAGGGTGTTCCATTTAAAATAAGCAAGTTGACACATACTTTCGGTATAACCGGAAGCGTCACCATCTTGAAAATATTTTAGCGGAACTGCCCCCGTCGATGTTAGTATACTACCAAATTTTCAAATTTTTCCCATATACAGTTTTTCTATAATCTATCGATGGCGTACCCGGTGGGATACCCTGTATAAATAAATATTTCTAGTAGCGGTTACATACTGGGTAGGCTAACGACGACGAAACAGAGCTAATTGCAGCCACATATATAATTAAAAAAAAAAAGTCAGACCCGTCAATCTTAATTCTGAGGGGACATCTTGTTAGCCTGTCGGCATTCTAGTATTACCTCTGGTTTTAACGGAAATGACATCAAACTTTTTAACCCACAGTTTTTGTGCAAAATTGGATAGGCGACAAAAAATGCTTTTTAAAAAACCCCACATGTTGCTAGTTTCCTTTGGCCGTTCGGCTAGAACAACCGTACAAAAACCCTTAGAGGGCCTTGATATGATTTCGCGGATATTGTCATTAAAAAAAAACAAAAGATATTGCAGTAACAATTTAATAATGCAATTGAAGAAATTGAAAAGTGTCCCCTCAGAAATAAAATTGACGGGTCTGAGTTTTTTTAAAATTCGTGATGTGGCTGCAATTGGCTCTGTTTCGTCGGTGTTGGCCCACCCGGTATAGTGAGAACGTAACCAATGTTACCTGCATTTATAATTGAGCAGTGAAAGATGAGGTAAGAATGCCGAGGGCAGCGCTGGGTATGATATACACAGTGTGAACGTTTAGTCTGGAATAATTGTTATGTATGATAGTTTACAACAAAAACCCTCGGACAGGTCAATTTTATTTTTTTAAAGCGATATTTTCTGAAATTTAAATTAATTTTTTAACCTCTCTACTTTTTGCAATGACGGCTTCTTGTTTAAAAAAAACTTGTAAAAGATCTCTAGGTTTTATTTGCTTTAAAAATTAATATCTCGTGAACGGTAAATGTCAATGTCAACAATGACACGTTTGAACTTAAATGAAATTAGGTAGCGCCATTTACAAAAACTATCGATAACATCATTGAAAAAAGTAGAAGGGGTAAATAATGAATTCGAATTTCATAAAATATGCGCTTTTAAATAGTGTATTACGTAAAAAAAGAATTGTCAGAAGCATATTACGTACGACTGTGAAAAGTTGTGCACGAGCCGCATAATTCTTTTATATTTTTTCTGTGTTTTTTACCTTTGTAACAAATGAAGATATTAAGAAAATGTACAAATAAAAGTTGTAGCTTTAGATCTTAGGTATTGTTGGAAATATTTTATTGCATTCTTATTTTTTAAAAAGTTATATTTAAAAAAAATGCAGGTAATTATAAGTGTGCACATATAATCACAGGTCACTTTGCGTGGAGAAAGTTTGCTTTATTAATAATACTATAATTCAACTATCTGAATTCCAAATTTCATTCATTCCTTAATCTTTTTTTAAATTTTGAGAACATTTTGTGTATATTGATTGGATATATAGTACATACATTACAATATTTACAAAATGGCTAACGTTATTTTACCAAGAAAAATTCAATTAAGGAAGAACTTCATCCATTAAGTTTTCTTTTGCACAAACCACTGAAACGAATTTCTTCAAAATTAATTTTTTGGCCAATAAATTATGGTATAAATACCAAGAACATTTTGGGGAATTTTAACCTCTAAATTTGAGTAAACAAATTTTGATTACTCGAAACAATTTGAAAAGTTGGTGCTAATTAATATATCAGGAAACATCGGTACCAAAAATCCCAAAAAAGAGCATAGTAAATATTGTTTCAAATTGAACGGCTGTTTTGACTTTATTAATTTTGTCGAAAATTTAAACTATTCTTTAATATTTTAAAATATTTAAACATTTTTACTGATCACAATCTTGCACGTAGTCTTTGAGATATCGGGTTTACAGAAAATAATTTTTGGTTAAGATTTAAAATTCAGAGTTGTCTAATATTTGCTTTTATTTCACCCAAAGCTGATCGGATAACTTTCAGTTTCTTTGTTTAATTTAATGTTATTGTCGCTAGAATTAGAGGAACTGCTTGAAGAGTCCACATATTTTGAGAAACTTTGTTTGACACTTTCGTCACCTTCCTGGCTGAATTTAGCGTCAGATCTTTGTGATAATGTAGAAGGTGGAAATATGAACTAAGAAAAATGTCAACAGTTAACTGTAACGACATGTGTGCGTTAAAGTGCAAAGCGCTATCTAAGCGACAACTCTAATGCTTGAATACACGTGTGTCGATAAAGCCAAGTATAATATAATATAATATATTATAATATAATTTATACTCGACTTTATCGACACACGTGTTTTCAAGCATTAAAGCTATCGCTTAGATAGCGCTTTGCACTTTAACGCACACATCTGCTTCAGTTAACTGTTGGCATTTTTCTTAGTTTATACTATCACACGTGTCAATGTTTTACACGAGATGTCGTAAGACACACATTTTACTTATGTGGAAATATGGTTTCATCAATGACGGTAGGCTCATAGGGGTATATTTATGTACATCTGAGTCCAATTGATATATTGAAAGGCGTAACAGCGTTTGTACAAACCTTCGCAAATATTATGCAAAATAAAGATTTTATTAATTTTCTTTTCGATGAAACACCTCAGTGTCTTGATAATTCATCATCCCTATGGTACTCAAAGGATCTAAATGCCGATTTATCCATAGATTTAAATTCATGCGTACAATTCAGAAAAGCGATCACATTTTTTAGCAACCTCAACAATAGCGATATCTAAATGGCATTTGACACTCTCAAAAATTAATAGGAATTTCTCAGAAGATTTACACTGAGCAAAGTGGTCAATACATTTTACAATGTCGTACTACCCTTAGGGATCATACATGTTTTAGCCAATGGTGGTATATTTTGAGAATATTCAGGCTTATATCTTTCACTGTTTAAAATAATTAGAGGGGTGGGATATTGATTTTATCTCGTGCGCTTTCACAAGACACAATAGTGGAGTTTCTTTCCCCATCCTATGGTGACACAACATGATCATATTCTGAGCTAATACGTATGGATTCTTATGTAGCTTTAGTTGGCATAATAATAATAATCATTTATTTACTTACTTGCTCGAGCAGGATTTAAATTTTGTGCCTTCTTTTTTAATATATGAACGTGTCTTTCAAAAAAAAAATGAAGCCATTTTTGACCATTTAAATTAGTGGTATTTTTTGTTTTAATTTCAATGTTATTTTATTCACTCAAGTGTACACACTAGCTTTGTCTTAAAATTTTAGAAGTTAAGGGGATTCCAATATTAGCTAATAAGTTTAATTCATGTTGGATTGTACGACCGTAAATATTTTTGTAAGGTAAGTTCGGGTAATGAGGCCTAGCATGTAATAAAGCCCAGGCGCATTTTACCTAGGTAAACTCAAGTTACAATATTAGTGCTTCCACATGTTGGCTCTATTATATACGACCTGTCACTGAAGTATCTCTATACCACAGAAAAGTTATTTGTCAACTATAAGTCTAAGAAGCATTTTTCCGTTAAATTTTATTGCGCGAATTACGTCGTGTTAGTGATTTGTGTTTTGTGTACTTATTAGCAAATTACTATAAGTAAGTAAAAGTACCTATGTTGACAATGTATTTCCAGAAAATTATTGATTTTTTTAAACGCAAATTGTATTTATAACCGAAAAAATGAGAACATAACAAAACAGATATTAAGATACAAGAAATTACGTGTGGGTCTTATTTCTTGTCACTCCTAAATTACAATTCTAAACAATTATTTTCGTTTTTAAGGAAAAATGGGTAAACGATGTCTGGGTATCCGTGCTAAATGGAGTGAAGTGGACAAGAAGGAGGCACCAAGACTATTGAAAGAAGGGACGTCACAGCGGTTTGTTGCACAACAGCTGCTAAATTACTAGAAAGGCTATCAGTATTGACTCCTCCGCTAGAAAATGAGAAAAGAAACAAAAGAAAAAAATCATTCTATTCGCAGAAAGAGGGTTTCCGTCCACTACGAAAGCACTACGAACATGTGTTTACTCTTTCGTTGGGAAACAAAAAATTTTAAATAAGTTTAACCAAGATGCAAAGTTAGGGGGGATGGAATGGTGCAGATCATTTATGAGTCGCCACCCGAGGCTATCTCGAAGAAAAGCTCAGAATATGAATTCAGCTCAAGCACAAAAAGTTAACAAACATATCGATGAAGATTACTTCAAGACGTTGGAGCCTCTTTTTAATAAAACGGGATTGAAGAACAGTCCAAAAAAAGTGTGCAATATAGACGAGAAAGAGTATCGTCACATCCTGCATCATCAGCAAAATGTTATTACAAAAAAAGGGACGAAGAGGGTTCACTTAGTGTCCCAATCTTTTCTAAACAAGGAGTGACATTGGGAAGAGCTCACAATCACGTATCGCCTCAAACGGAATAAATCCAAAAACGAAATTCGGTGAACTCCAACACGTTCAAAGTACTTCTAATGGAGACGTGGATGACAACGTCAATATGGCATGTGCCTTATCTGGGTGCATGAGGAGTTGCGCTTACACCTGAGGATGAGAACATCTTTATTTGTCCAGAATGTACACCCTAAATAGATGGGCCTAATTACCTGCTCTATACGAAATAAGGCCCAATTTCAGTGTTTTTGAAAATTTAATAAATTTAGTGTTTTCTTTTTACCGTTGCTTGTTAAAGGTGGCAGTTTAATACCGACAAACTACTAAAATAAAAAGTATCAAAATATGTACAATTTTTTTGAAAAATTATTTGAATTCTTAGGTGGGTCTTATTACTTGCACTTACCTTATTTCTTGTTGTTCATAAGATTTATTTATTTATTCGTATGGTACATTATTATTTTTGTATTGTAATGTAAGTGTTATTATGGTGGCCCAGAAGATCAGTACCTATAAACCTGTATAAATTATAAGAATTATGTCGTAGCTGCGTGCGCTACCTCTCTTACAGAGAGCAGGGTAATGGCGAAGGGTGCGTGAATAATTTTTCTGAGATTCATGCTTAAAACCGTATGCTATGTAGTACAGTCCATTTAAGCAAAATAAAGTACAAGTTATAGAGTACATTATTTTTTATTATATCGGCGGAAAAAGGTGGAAACCAGATTTTCGCCGAATACATGCTCTTGGTTGTCTGTTTCAAATTGTTGAACGTTCAAACTGCGCCGTCTTACGGATTAGGGTAAAATTACATTAATAAAGCCGCATAAGTTAAACAACCTAATTTTTAATTCTACAAATTATGTTTTTGTGCGAGACTAGTAAAACAAAAAATTATATATATACCTACATAAATTTATTGAAATTTGAAAAAAATAGGTACAATACATTACCTACAAAGTTATTATTTTAAATAACAATAACAAAATACATGCTTTTTTACAATTTACAACGCATTTTCCAAATCTCCCAATGTATAAAATCTGGTTGCTTTGTACATCTCAGTTTTTTTGTTGATCTACCACTAGCATTAAAAGTATCAAATAATTAATCAAAAAAAAACTCTCTAAATAAGGGTCCATCTTATATGTGATTTAAAAATGGCCCTATTTAGCCATTTTCCATTCACCTTCTATTTTATATATTAAATTTTTATCCAATAAATTGTTTCCAACACCATTTATTAAATGAGGTGAGTCAAACAATGGTATAAGCATTTGACCATCTACCTCAAGATAAAGTCTTAAGTTCCTGATTTTCGAAACTAAATGCTTTAGGGCTACACAATTGTTGGATCCTTGATCGCATATTGTATTGTAGCCACAACAAATCCCTGTCTGTTTGTATTCTTTAATTAATGTGGTAATAAGAAATGATAAATCGTGTGTATTAGTAACGCTCGAAACAAATCCATAATAAATAGGCTGTTTTCAATGTTTTCGTATACCATGAATCATGAACACCTGAAATTATATTTATGAAGACACTGACTGAATAAATTGAAAATTATACTTGAGCGTAGTTTGCAATATGGGGAGAAGTTTAAAAACTAAATCATCAAAACCCACTACCAGTCTTGTGTACAATTATAGTTTAAATTTGCTTTAATATTAATTTTATCAAAAACTACTGCGTTTTTAATGAACTAACAATTGCCTGTTACTTCCTGCCTTAGTAGGTACTTTGTTGGAAAATTGAATTAATGTTTGTTTTGATGACAGCACAAAAATCGATCGATAAAAAACGGTATGCACTAACACTTTGTTTGTATAATGACCACTCCAGGATTTTATCTTTATCAGAGAACGAACGTCCTTTTGGTTTTTATTTACATTGCTTACCTGCCCTTCAAAAACCTCTTAACGATTGGGTCTGTATCAAACACAAGTAGCAAGTCTGATTTCATAAATTCATGGGCTTTCTTGATTCTTTTACTAAATGATATTTTTGTCTTCCGCAATTTTGTTTTTGGTGATAAACACTTATCAATCAGTACTGCATCCAATTAACGAGAGTAAATGAGATATTTGAAATTATCCTGTAAAATGAAAATATTGTTTTAATATTAAAATACTGCAATGTTACAATTTTTGGTGTTTTGTATCATTTATTGCTACATACCTTCAATTACAGTAGGTGGATGTATCGAAACATTTACATTGACTTTCCTAAAAGGTTGAGTTCTGCAGTTGATATACTTACAGGGTAGCCCATTAGTGCGAGGACGGTGGATATCTCGGAAAATATTGGGGTTAGAAACAAACTTTTGCAATGAAAATTGTGCAAATCAATGAGCTGCACATTTTAAAATTATTTTGGTTTATACAGGGTGCTCCATAAAAGTGGGACATACCAAAGTTATATTTTTTTAAATGGAACAAACCATTTTTTATTACAAATTTGGATTCCTACATAGTATCTAAAATGGAGGGTTTTTGTATTTTTTCACTTTTTCCGGAAAATTGACGTTTCGAAAAAATTAAATAACTCAGTTATCGTGGAATTTATCCAACTGCGATTTCGAGGATTTAATGTGCATTACATGTGCTAACTAAAGCTAGTCACGTTTCTAACGCTGCTAAGTTTTGAGTAATCAATTATTTAAATTGAACTCTCTAAATACATGGATAACATAATTTTTTGAAATGGCACTACCTAATTTTTTATGTGCCGTTGTACGTGGAATTTATAAGATTTCTAATGATAAGATTGCAGGTATTTAATTCTTACTCAAAATCCGCAAAAATCTGTAAGAGTCAGATACCTACAATCTTATCATTAGAAAGCTTTAGTGAAATTTCACGTTGAACGGTATCATTTGAAAAAATCAAATTATCCATGAATTTAGGGAGTCCAATTTAAATAATTGATTACTCAAAACTTAGCAAGGTTGGAAAGGTGAACAACTAGCTTTAGTTAGCACATGTAATGGATATTAAAGCTACGAAATCGCAGTTGGATACATTCCAGGATATGTGAGTTATTTAATTTTTTCGAAACGTCACTTTTTCCGGAAAAGGTGCAATAATGCAATAACCCTCTATTTTAGACACTATGTATAATGCATTAAGTTACATTAGAATTTCCCAAGAAATCGAGATTTGTAATAAAAACTGGGTGGTTCTATTTAAAAAAACATAACTTTGGTATGTCGCATTTATATGGAACACCCGGTATAAACGAAAACAATTTTATCATGTGTAGCTCATTGATTTGCACAACTTTCATTGCGAAAGTTTTTTCTAACCCTAATATTTTCCGAGATATTTACCTTCCTCGCACTAATGTGCTACCCTGTATCTTCTGCGATAAGTGGATTGTTGTTATAAGTAGTTCATGGACTAGGTTGAGGAGATGTCGAATCAGTTAACACAGATGTGTAGAAAAAATTATGCTAACTTGGCCAGTTAAGTTTTGGACATGACGTTTTTTTGATGGTATTGCTGGTTCCAAAATCTGAGTTTGGGTCCACCATCTTGAAATTAATCCATATCGTTAACAATTTATAGCATGAATTTGAACAAAAATGTAATAATTACCTTGTTTTAATATATTCTTTAAAGTAGAATCACCAAAAAGTCAGAATTGGGGCAAATCTCAATTTAAATGACATTAGTGGCCGTTTGCACCAACACAACTTCAACTTAAGCAACGCTTAAATACACTTGTTTCTATGATTTTAAACATTGCTTAAGTTTAAGTCGTGTCGTTGCAATCGGCCATAAATGAAATAAATCTACTAATCGGGTTTGCCAATCCCGCCGCTGCTATTTTATATTATAATATAGCATCATCTAATCGGGTTTGGGTACAATTCTTTTCCTGTCATAGACTATCTATGTAACTTACGTGTCTATTCTGTAAATGTTTGTTTGTGAACGATTCGTTGCTTACCGATTATCGTTATCATGTTGCTAACGATCAGCTGAACGATCGTCGGTAAATTCCTATTTTGTTATTTTAAACGAACTTTAATTTTAGGATGGATAGTACATATTTTCGTAATTATTGTCACCTATAACCTAAGTTTTGAGTTTTGACAGACACATGTTGCTATGAGTAAAGTTTCCATATACAGCTGAAGCCACAAACATTTTGAAAGTTTTAAAAATTATAAATACCCACTTAAATTTAAGAACATATAATAGCATAGAGTCCAGTTTATCCCTGAAACAAATTTACTGTAATATTAGTTTTAAGAATCATACCTACTTACCAGTGTCCGAGTATCTTGTTCGACAAATATAAAAATAGTGTGAAATAACTTCAAGTACAAGTTACAGTCTCCAAAAACGTTTTATAAATGAGCGTTTATTGTTGTTAACATGGAACATTAACCCATTCAACGTTATCTATTGATAAGTCAACAATTAGAAATTTATGGGCATACAAGTCATATATCAAAAGAATCAGCATAATTTTCTGAATTGTGCAAGGCTAATTACAAGTCATTTAATAATTATTTGCAAAATAATAGTTTCAGTTTGAAACGCTGAGGGCGCGCAAGTGTCGCGTATTTCAAATGTTTAAAAAATGCAGGAATGCACTGATAAGAGATTATAAATAGGACCGTCGAAAAACCGTTAGAAGAGTCGTATAATTAAAGTGGTAGAGATCACATGGCTTTGCGTTTAGATATCAACAAAAATTTAATCATCGAATAACACATCGGTAGTCATCGACGAATAAAAGTCATGTTACGTGAAATAAGATGTAAACATTGAGTTTAAAGATGAAAGGTGACTACTTAATAATTAATTACGACAAATATAACAATAATACAAAGTTAAAAATAAAGAATCGAATCAATTAAAATTTGAAATAAAAAACTACAGAACTAAAAATCAAAACTTACCAACAAAGGAACATTGGTGCAGTGAAAGTGGCATGCTGAATGCAATTATCAATTTAACAGCTAATAAGAAGATTCAAGACTTACTGAATGCAACAAGGTTAGAACTAATCTTTAATTATAATCACAATTGTAGCGGAATCCACATATTAACGAATCTTTTTGTTAATAATTTTGTTTTCTGAAAATTAGGTGCGATTGCGGATAAGAACGAACACGTGTTTAACATTTTCGGTGCGGAAACGGGTGAAATAAAATTTGAAGGCCGTGTTAAAGTCGAATTCACGAGATAGAATTTAGTTGACCTACATTTTTGAGATCGTTGAACGTTTGTTTTTTTAAAGGTTTATATTGGACATGATTTTGTTTAATTTAATAAATTAGAGTCTCATGATCAAGTGTTATTATTAAAAAAATTAAACGAAAACGATGTAAACGAGCAAGCTAGCTGGAGAAAACCTTTATTTTCTGATAAAGGAAGTAAAACAGTTAATTAATCCGATAAAAGCATTTATGAAATTTGTGGTAACGATTTGGGTGGTTACATAAAATACAGTTAAATGTAATTAATTACAATTTACCACTCAATTCATAGCAATATGTTAGTTATTAAAAACTTGGTTGGTAGTTTTTGATAGGATTTTAGCAGAATAGAAAAAATGATTTGTTGTGTCAGGTCAACTATTGAAAGGCGGAGCGGGACTGAGATCACCCGATAACAATATACAATTTTTTTAGAAGAAATGGAAATCAACGCGGTTTTCCGTACAAATGAACACAATCTCCATTCCCGGGGAATCCGATATTTAAAAAAAACCTGGGAATACTTGATATTCGTTCTTTCCTTTGTGAAAACTTTAAAACGTCATTTTCTTACGACATACGCTCATCTTATAATAATCTTAGACCGGATTATATTAAACAATGTTCGTTGTCAAGTTTTAAACTTACGTCACTATTGAAACAGAGCAATCTGTGATTCGTACTAAATTCAATTTAATAAATACACAGTGAATTATTCATCGCATTGTAGTTCTATCTTATGTTTGTCTAACATTGGTTCTTGTGATCTTGTTTCTTTTGGCCTTACTCATTAATAATATTTACTAGGAGTGTCTATTCTATCGGATGGTTGTTTATACAACCAATTTGCTGTTTACTCCTCTTGAAGCTGCAATCTCTCACTGTTTGATATATAATGATATATTAATTTAATTTTTATACTACAACATTGTATACATACTTTTTTTTAATGCAGCCTAATAAACTTTATTATTATTATTTTTAACTAAAAAAATAAATAGTACAGGGGGTCCTTGCAAACTAGTTGTCCAAACACTTAGATAATGAAATAGGAATGATTTATTTAAATGAATGGTTCTTCTTCGAGTTCTTCGAGACTTAACCTATAAAGTTTTCTAAAATTTTTTTTACATTAGTAGCAGTCTGAAAAACATTAGTGGACGAGAAAAAAGATTGCGCCTGGAAAAACTTAAACTGAAAGTTAAATATCCAGACTACTATTTTAAATTAATTTTATCAGAGGATGAGGACTAATTATACCTTATTTTAATATATAAATTGTTATGTTGATTACATGAGAGTTTACACAAAAACATAATTTATCAATCTATTTCTTACTATTTTACCCCATCTCAATAGATATGCGTCATCTATGTCATTTTGAACAAGATTTTCATGGTTATCTAAATTATTCAGTAGTAAGTCTTGGAATATTCGAAACAACATGTAATTATGGAAGTCTGCGCAGGCATATACAACTTTTGATACAGTAACAGGTTCATAATGTAAAACACGTTCTGAATTCGGGCATCTCCATATGCCTTTTAATCTGCCAATACATCATTTGACAACGTTTTGAATACTTCTATGTCTTGTTGTCCTGAGCCAGAAATGTAACATTGTAAAATATTTTATAATTGGCTGTATTTTTGTATTACACGTAGCCCCACTTGCATATGTGGGACTAATTCTTGGAACAAGTCCCTAGCTGCCATAACATCCAATCTGAACAATCCCTTGCACACTTCCCCAGGAATATTCTTAAATCTGTTCTACGTTGCTGCCTTTAAGAAAATAACAAATAAATCACTAAAAACAAACAAATAAATTTAAGTTGTACTTGTCGCAAATCATTGTACAACTTTGTTAATAGTTAATTAATTAAATTACGAAAACTCCTGTTGTGATCTTAAAGGCTTGAAAATTCCCCGTCTTGATTGGGCCTTCTTATAGAGATGGATCAGGGATGTGGTAACTAGTACTCCATGTCTTATTGTGCCGACGTTTCGGTCGGAAGTCTGACCTTTATCAAGGCAGTAAAGAATAAGGCTAACAAGTTTAACATCAGTCGTCATTTGAATCCAATTGAATAACACATGTCACAATACTAACAGTATAATAAAATAGTACTAATTTAGTAATTTATAACGGGTACTTAACAACGCCATTGCATATACACGTTGTTACATCCATCTGTAAGGCATTGTAAAAATTTTACGTACGTTTTATATTAGTTGTTGTCCTAAAGTTAGTTTGTTATATATTATTTATTAGTACTATTTTAATTATTTGTGACTATTATTTATGTCTTTATTCATAATCTGGCTTCAAAACGAGATGTTAAAAATAACTTGTTAGCTCTATTCTTTACTGCCTTGATAAAGGTCAGACTCTCTGACCGAAACGTCTAAGTAATAAGCACATGGCTGTATAGTTACTACATCCCTGATCCATCTCTATAAGAAGGCCCAATTCAAGATTTGGGAATTTCAAATTTTTAATTAATTAATTATTTACGGCCATTTTTATATCTCATCCAACACCACTGTTCACATTTTCAAATTTGCTGCGCAATGCCCACCGATAGTTTTCATTGTCAACGACAGCTCAGTAGGTGTCGTACGTGAACGACAATTTTTCAACGACATTGATGTTACTGAACGATAGTCGTTCATTTACAAAATAGAGAATGTCGTTAAGATATCGTTATTCTACGACAATCGTTCGTGAAAGACGTCGTCGATGGTTACAGAATTAAGCTATAGGTATTATCGGAGTAATCGTTTAGAATACACCCATTATACATCTACACTTTTTATCCAGGACACTTACCAAAAATTACAACGAGTATTTGTACACCATGGATTTTTAATGTCAAGAGTGAACTATCTTGGATGATCACTACAATTTGAAGTTGCATCTGCGGAGTTTATTAGTAGGGATCTGTACAACTGTTTTCAAAAAAATCTGTATATATAAGGCTCCATAAGCTAAGGGGGTTTCTATATAAAGAATATTTGTCCCCTATTTGGACAAGTGCACATTTACTTTGAAATTATTATTTTTTTCTTGTTTATATATACGAGGATGTATTGATATCTAGTTAGCCTAGACCAGTTTCTTGCATAAACAAAATATTGCGTTACCATAGCAACGAACAATAACTTATAAGAAGTGTTAGTTTAAAGTTTGACGTCAAAAAGTAAACCAGAGTCACGCAATAAATTAAATGAAAAAGATGTCCACCGAAATTGTGAAAATCGAAAAATTGGGGTATCGAGCCATCATCAAGTACCTGTATTTAAAAGGGTTAAGAGGTAAGCAGATTTACGAAGATATGCTTAATACCCTTGGTGATCAATGTCCTTCGTATGCGACCGTCAAAAATTGGAATGCAAGCTTCAAAAGAGGTAAATTTTCCATTGAAGATGTTGACCGATCGGGAAGGCCAGTTTCTGTGTCAGTCCCCGAAAATATCGATGCAGTTCATGACATGATTTTATCAGACCGTCGAATTGGGCTAAAACGGATATCTGAAGCACTGAATATTTCATACGAACGCGTTTATCATATGGTTCACGTCAATTTGGACATGAGAAAAATTGCTGCAAAATGGATCCCCAAATGTTTGAATGTTGACCAAAAGCGTGCAAGGGTAGAAGCATCGCGTTCGATCTGTGCTCGATTTGAAAACGATGTAGACTTCTTAAACCGAGTTGTTACTATGGATGAGACTTGGGCACATTTCTACGATCCAGAAACAAAGCAACAATCGATGGAATGGCGACACTCTGGCTCTCCAAGACCTAAGAAGTTTCGTGTCCAAAAATCTGCTGGAAAAGTTCTTGCTTCAGTTTTTTGGGATTGCCATGGAGTAATCATGATTGATTTTTCGATAAGGGTAGAGCAATAACTGGAGATTACTATTCGACATTACTGACCACTCTACGGGAAAATATTAAAGATAAAAGACGCGGAAAGCTATCCAAAGGTGTTTTGTTTTTGCAGGACAACGCCCCTGCACACAAATCTCATGTTGCCATGCAAAAAATTCGTGATTTAGGGTTTGAATTACTAGAACACCCCCCTTATTCAACGGATTTGGCTCCGTCCGACTATCACCTCTTTCCTCAACTGAAAAAAAAGTTTAAAAAGGTCGTACATTTTCTTCCAACAAGGAGGTAATAGAAGCTGTGGAGGTCTGGTTTGCAGAGCAAGAAAAACATTTTTTTTGAAAGGTCTAGAGACGTTGCAGGTTCGCTGTAATAAATGTATCTAATTAAGAGGAGAATATGTTGAGTAATAAAATATTTTGACATTGAAATTTTGTTTGGTTCTATAGTAGGCTAAGAATTTTTTATTAATTCTCGTATTATTAAACATTTTCAAATATACGATATTGTAAAAAACAATATAAGCAAGACTGACCTACAAGAAAATGTCAAAATTATATTTTAAAATTTTATGATGTAATATATGGCTTTAAATATCGATAATTTGTTTTTTCAGTGTATTTTCTGTTCTACTGAATTAATTCAAAACAATAGGACAACTCAATAATGATATTAAAAATTTTAATATGTTGTTGAAGGTTGTACTACATAAAACTTGGTTTATATTGTAAAGTTAAAAACAGTTTTATTATATTTTTATTTTGTTAACTATAGAGTACGAAATGCATTTTACGGATAAAATAATTTTTTGTTGCAGATCCTCATATTGGACATTTGTATACCTCATTAATTGCGGATGCTGCGCATAGGTGGCAACGTCTTATCAATCCAGTCAATCCAGTTAAATTTGCGACTGGAACCGACGAGCATGGATCAAAGATTCAACAAGCAGCATTAAAACATAACATGCCTCTGGACTTATACTGCAGGCAAATATCGAATCAATACAAATTAATGTCTGACTTATTTAATATAGCATACTCAGATTTTATTCGAACCACTGAGGTTAAGCACATTGAAACTGTTAAACAATTTTGGGTAGGTGGTTTAATTTTATAAGAGCGTAATTAAAAAAAACTTTTAGAAAAATTTAAACCAAAGTGGGTACATATATTCATCTAAATATAGTGGATGGTATTGCGTATCTGATGAGACCTTTTTTAACGGCGTCGCAATTAAAAGAAATTCAAAATTCCGAAGGTCAGAAAGTTTTAGTATCTGCAGACAGTGGTCACGTTGTAGAATGGTCGGAAGAAGAGAATTATATGTTTAAGCTTGAGTGAATTTCAAGATGATCTCATGCAGTGGCTCATAAAAATGGTAATCTAATTTTCGTTTACGGTTTCTTTTTGTTCATATATTTTATCAATCTAGAGAATGTCGTAAAACCTAAGAAATTTCATAAGATCTTATGTGACATAATCTCTAAGGAGGATTTGGGAGATGTCCGGTATCGAGACCTACTTCGCGCGTTCATTGGGGCATAAAGTTCCCGGCGACGAAACACAAACTATTTATGTTTGGTTGGACGCGCTTGTTAACTATTTAACAGCAGCGGACTATCCGAATGTGAATAGTTATACTTTTAAACAAAGTTGGCCACCAGATGTACAAGTTATCGGAAAAGATATTTTTGTAAGTGAACGCTAAATCCATCATTCAACAGAAATTATTCATGACCGAAGTAACTTATGATGCTCTATGTTTGCAAATAAGTTTTCATGTTTACGTTATTTTTCAATATATAGGCGTAGAGAACCATTTCGACATACGCTGTAAATAAATAACATATTTACAAATTCCTTTCAATATGCAGATATTTACTTTATTGAATGTAGCATGTGCAGTTTGAAATGAATTTCAAAATCGAAATTCTATCTTTGATTTAAAAAATAAAATAAAACTTTTGGATAAAAACATGATAATCTTTTTCTGTCGCGTATTTAAAATTAAATTGTAGTGTGTTTGTTTTTCAAAGGAATTATGTCTTCAATAATTAATTTATTTATATTGTTTTCAACATTTCTTTTGTAACAATAACCTTTCAAAATAATAGAATTACTGAATTAAAGCCTACAGAATTTTTATACTGAATATAGAATTTAAATAAAATGTAGGGTGTTCCGTTTATTATAACGAAGGTAATGCCCACTTCCGGTATATACCGGAAGTTGAACAATGACCATCATATTTTTATTTCAAAGAGCATAGTTTTTTTCATGTAAATCTACAAATGTGCAAAAATCTAATTAATTTGAATCTCTATAAAGGCCTAATGGCAGCCTTACGTGGGACACGGTGTATACGTTCTATTTGTAAATAGTGTTATCAGAAACACATCATCTCCCCCGGAATGTAGAACATCCCATAGATACAAGCAGTAGATTCTCTATACGTGTTAGTGTTTACTTCAGTCACCGATAGGTGACGTTATGCGTTGGCTTTCCGGTTTCATCATTGATTGAATATCGCGATTATAGTGGCGTGATGGATATCGATTCAGAATCGATTATATTTCATCAACGATGGCTGTGCGCTGTAATAATGTTACCACACGACGGAACAACGCAATAATTTAAAAATAGATTTTTAATATTTCATTTGTATAAATATTACTAGGATATACTATTCAGTTTGTTTGAATTAATCTTAATTTTAAATTGAGTGTTAGGCGTGAAAAATAACAGGAAACTAAATGACATTATAATAATGCAACACGTATCGCCACCTATCGGCAACTTCGGGGAAGTTCATATGGAAATATAGAATCATCTGGGCCTATACATCACGGGCGAGATGATGTATTTCTGGTGTTATGTATGTAAGTATATTAACGTGTAAATAAAAACTGCCAAACCAACACCAAATACCAATACTTTTTTTAATAAACTTGTTTTATCGTTAATACTTCTACAAATTGAGTAAGGTTGTCTTCGTTAAGACTTTTGAGTTCTTCCTTCGATAATCAAGTAATTTTTTTAAAAATAAGGTCAATTACATTTAGCATTGGCTTTTTATAATAATTAAAAGGTGAACTATAGGTGCCATTGGATTTAATAGACTTTTACCAAATAAGCTAAAAGTGTTTTTTTACCACATTTTTCATCGTGCACCATTCATTTTATATCAATCTTTTCATGGGCTTTTGATTCGGTAGAAATTTCTTTGTTTGCAGTAATAGTTATCTCAGATGGAGTATCAGTATCACTGGTTTCATCATAATCAATAATCTTGTTGTAAGTTTGTAACCAAATTATATTTAATTAATTAAATAATATACTTTGGTTTTGGCCAAAAATGGTATATACAATACCTTGAATAGAGATAATAAATCATCATGTTGGTAAACAGAAGTGTTTCTAGTTTGACCCTTTAATTAAAGTTTCTGGTGTAAATGAAGAAATAGCAGCAATGGAACAACATAGAAAGACAATAAAAGAAGACAATAAATCAGGTTTATTTATTTATTTTGTATAGTACATGTTACATATTGTATTGTGATATAAGTTTTATGTATGGTATGCCAGAAGATCAGTATAAACCTGTATACTGTGGTGACGAAACCGTGTGCAATAGTGGATTGGTTCGTCTTGGCAAAGCATTTGCTTCAAAGTTTAGGAAAACCACTAAAACCTAAACACGCCAACCCTTACCTACCTTAGTATTCATATGTACGAGGAGCGTTCAATATATTATCTACCTGAGTATGAAAGAAAAACAAAACTGGTAGAATGTATTTTTTATTTTTCAATATAATCCCCTCCAAGCTCAACACACTTTTCCCGCTTCTTCTGCAAGGACGTTATCCGGTTGAAAAAAAAATTCATTCGATTGTTCTGCAAACCAAGCTTCCACAGCCACTTCCACCTCTGCATCGCAAGAAAATCGTTTTCCACGAAGACATTTCTTTATGTTTCTGAACATAAAATAATCGGAGGGGGCTAGGTCAGGGCTATAGGGCGGATGATTGAGTTGATGAAAGCCGCAGGCTTGAATGGCGGCTTGAGCTTTTTGCGACGTGTGAACAGACGCGTTGTCGTGCAACAGCATGACTCCTGTTGCAAGCTTTCCACGCTTTTTCTCCTTTATACCTTCTCCCTGTACACCAAAATCATGCGGTTAAAAATTTTCTTTGGCTTCTTCTCTTTCTTAGTGAGAAATTTTATCACCCATCTCTGCCCTAAATCGAGCAATTTTTTGCCAACGTGCGATGTTGACGCATCCGCCATCATCTTGCTACACTGGCAGTTTTGATCACGGGGGGTTCAAATTGCTCATGCGTCACCCCAAGACGTGTGGTTACAAGGACAGAGCCTATATCTCCCTCAGTGCAATTGCAACCACCGAAGTAGATAATGTATTAAACGCTCCTCGTAAGTGTAAACATTATAGAAGGTAAATAAGAAGATAAAATATAACAGCACAGCTATTGCATGACGACATATAATGGACAGGTCCAAGCGCCAGTCACGACAATGACGAAAAAAATAGTAGGTTAAAGAAATAGCAAAACAAAATAATGGAAAAACAGATAATCAGGACAAGAATACAAAATATTGCTGAACTTTAGATGCCCTTCAGATTCGTAAGCCATAATATAGCTTAATCCGTTAAATTATGAATGTTTGGAAACCCTCCTTTACACTTCGTTAATTGACAATCCTCTACAACATGTGTAACGGTCTCCGGTTTGTTTCTACAGTCACAATTTGGATTAGAAATCGCACCCCATTTAAACAACATAGAGTTGCATTTTGAA
The DNA here is from genome assembly GCA_030710515.1 of Abscondita cerata. Classification (NCBI taxonomy): domain Eukaryota; kingdom Metazoa; phylum Arthropoda; class Insecta; order Coleoptera; family Lampyridae; genus Abscondita; species Abscondita cerata. The sequence continues at coordinate 133,716 of JALBCR010001536.1, read as the reverse complement.
TGGCTTGTTCTTATGCGATTTGCGTTTGATCAAATTTTTTTTTTGACCAAAGCCTGGGACTTCTATTGTTGGATCATCAATGAGATGTTTATTGAAAACTTTAGAAAAAGCCGTACTTATGTGGTTTTGCAACCATATAGGACTTCGAGATTTAAGTCTTTTAGCAGGAGGGTTGTTAATGTCATTAAAAATTGGCAACTTTTTGTTAAGTTGGCATTTATCCCATTCTCGTTTTAACGCAGCTTTTCGTCTAATATTCGATGGAGTAATATTACAAAGAACAGGAAGCCAATCGAGAGGAGTAGATTTAATGGTTCCACTAATTATACGCATAGTGCAATTCAACTGGGCATCTATTTTTTTTATATGATAACTATTCAACCAGACAGGAGCACAATGTTCTGCTGTAGAATACACTAATGCCAATGCAGCTGTACGAAGTGTCTTTGCATCTGCTCCCCAAGTTGTTGCAGCTAATTTTTGAATGACATTATTTCTTGTTTTCATTTTTTGTTTGACTTTTTCTAAATGATATTTGTAAATTAAAAACGTATCTAAAGTTACTCCCAGATAAACTGGGTTAAAATAATGTTTTAACTTTGTATTATCAAAGATAACATTAAAGTTTTCTACTTTTTTTCTATTACTTAAATGAAAACAAGAAACCTCTGTCTTTTTAAGATTGGGCATAATCGTAATTTTTGAAATAATTTTCCGTAATACGCAAATCATCAGATAATTTCTTTTCAATTTCGAAAAAATCCGAATGTTGAAATGAAATTGCCATATCATCGGCGTAGACGAATTTCGACATTTAAAGAAGGAAGATCAGAAATATATGCATTAAAAAGAATAGGTACAAGAACCGATCCCTGTGGAAAACCATTATTTAAAAAGAAAAAATAATTTTGGAACAAGGAATAACGTTAAACAATTTAAAAGTAAACCTTCTTTCCACACGGTATTGTATGCAGAGTTAAATCTAAAAAGGCAACTCCAGTTTTTTAAGTTTTTTCTGAAATCCAGCTTCTATATGTGTTGTTAATGCCAATACTTTATCTCTTCATCACAACAACTACCGGATTGAAATCCTGCTTGTTCAATTGGTAATTTCTCTTCTATTAACGGATTAATTCTTTGAAATATAAATCCTTCCAAAACCTTAGAAATTACGCCCAACAAACTTATTGGACGATAAGAAGTTGGGTCTGTAGGAGATTTATTTTTTTTTAAATTGTCACGGTTTTACATTTCTTTAAATCTGTTGGTAACTTACCTGTATTATAAATATTATTAAGAAACATAAGTAGCCACTTCAAAGAGTAATTTCTCAATTTTTTTAGATATCCTGGATGTATCCCATCAAACCCAGCAGCTTTCTTTGATTTGGGCTTTTTTTGTATGTTTTTAGCTCTTCTACAGTAAAAGGTCTGGATATATCTTCTGAGATAGTTGTAGATTTTCTTTTCTTTGTAGACACTTTTTTTCTCTTTGTTATGAGGTCGATTGTCCACTTTTACTGAGTTTGAAACATTAACCAACCGAGAAACAATAGAATTTGGAGAAATTTTTGTATTTGTTTTAGAAGATTGATTTGTAGAACCTAATTTATTTAAAAGTGCCCAACTTTTACGACTGAATGTACGAAATCCATATTTTCCATTAATGAATTCCATTTCTCTTTTTTTCATTGATTTAGAGATGACAGTTCAGCATTCCCATTTTCTTTATTTGGATTTTCTAGATATGATTTGTACAATCTGTCCAACATATTCCTGTCGAAAACCACGTGGAATGGATTTTTTTGCTGCATATTTAACAGTACCTACGAACTTAAAATAATTATCAGAAACCAGTGGTATCCATCTAAAGAATAGAATCGAGAGATGTTCTATAGTGTATCCTGATTATTTTTTTGAAAATTCCATCTTAGTTTTCCTAAAGATTCTGCAAACGGAATTTGAAGTCCAATTTGTATCAGCGAAGGCCTATGTTGACTTCTTGGAAAATCGTTTAATACCATACGTGTTGATTGCAATGGAAATCATGTCACGATCCATTGATGCTAAACACAGATCCGGGCTGTAATCGTTTTGCCATTGACCGGAGTAAAATGTTTTGTTGTCTCTTGGATCGTATACTAAATGTATGTTTTGACATTCCATCCAGGTTTGTAACGTTATTCCATTGATATCGTTGTATTTGTAGCCACATAAGGTGTTGTGACAAAGTCATCACATGGATGAAGAAAAACGACATTAAAAACTTCTGGCTAAAATATTAAAGGAGGTTTGTAAATATTTACTACGTGTAAATCCTCCTATTTTAGTAGTTATAACAAAATTCCAGAAATTATACTTTTTTTTATATTTTCGTATTTTCTTTGACATATGTTTCTATTCCATGAATGGGGCTCTCAATAAAGTCTACTAATTGAAAACCTTTTACTATACCTTTATTGAGTATACTTGTCTCATCTCCACAGTGTGTTTCCAGTAAAAGTCAAAATATCGACCCTATTCCTGAAACAAACATTAGACAAGAAATCCTGATTTTACGTCGTTACTCAACCCTCAACATTAATTTGTAGAATATTTGTTTTGTTCCCTATATTAGTGTGTGATTGTGTTTTGTGAAATTGTGTTGTACATTTTTTTCTAATTATCCGGGAGGGTCTTGATGACCAGGTCCGGAAACTAAAGTGGTAATTATCAGGAATTAGGTACATGTTTTTCTTGTTGACCATGGAGTACTGTAAGGTACTGATCACCTTCCATATTTTATATTTGTATTAAAAACGTCACCTAAAAGAATGCATCGAAAGTGGAAGAGAAGAATAATGAAGGAAATTGGAGGCTGGAAGAAACTGGTGAGGACAATGTATTTACGTTTAGACCTTAGTTTTTATTGAAAATATTAATTTACTGACATGAAGGAAGTTTTTTACTGTTTGCAAAAATGAAATTAGTCACTACATATCCCAGAGGAGGAATTATAGAAAATGTAGTAGACGAAATTGAAGAAATATAAAAACGTACAAAAAAGACAGGGAAGGTTAACATAAAGAAGTATAGGGAACTAATGGGGGAGTTTAGTCATTACTACCCAGAAACTCAAATTCTATTTGTTTATGAATAAGTTCACATGCATACCATACTTACTTAAAAAATATGATGCTGATTTGAATGATATTGACAATTTACAAGAATATAAAACTAATGGGACATGTGTGGAATGGCAAAAGCGATACATAGTATCATATTATACGGTGCAGTTTCCTGATGCTGAAGAGAACTGAAATCGTTGAGGGACAATGTAATATTGTGCACGAATTCTGATAAGAATGCTGTACAAAAAGAAAAGCAAAGAAATAGGAATGGGGAAAAAGTGCAAGCATTATTATTATTATTTTTTTTGCATTTAGTTGTAACAATATTGGGAGACTCGCACGACAATCGAGTGTGTTGATGGATGGCGGCGGTTGTTGCTGGATGGTTCTTCCATTTTCCGCTTGGAATGGTTGTGTCTTCTTTTAATAGCAGCAATGGAACAGCTGGTGTTCGTTTGTTAAAGAGAGAATATAGTTACTACTGCGATTACTTTGTAATTTCAAGTAACAACCAACGTCGCGATGTAGGTGGTGTACGTTTCGGGTGTGTTTAGATCGCTTTCTGGTCCCCTAAAATTAATTAACTTGTTAGTAAGTAAAAACTACTACTGTGAATACAAAACACTATAAGAAACAAGGCTAGGTTAACTTTGAAACATTTTTACTTTAATATTTTTTTTTCATAATTTTCTTATCGAAGTGTCTATATCTTATACAGTCTTATATCGTATTTTCAGTCCTACTTCAATCCCCAATAAAATTGCATTTTGTCATTTAAAAAAAATGACGATGAGTTCACAAATTATGCACAGGAGTAAGCCTGGATTTTCAGCCAACTGCTCCATAAATTTAATTTTATAATCTCAACTGATACAAATTTTTTCGTTAACTATTACAAATGACAATTTTTTTGGAAAAAAATGACATATGTCAAAAACGGTCAAGGATAAGATACCATTATTTAAGTTATATAAACTTATATAGGTTTGTATTTAAAATAAGAAAGTTGATAGCAATTTTTGGCACATCCTGTATAACTGAAGGTCTTAAAATATTTTAGGTAGAATGAAAATGATCGATTATGGCCGCATACCGAATTTCAAATTTATCTATAAGTTAAAAAACTTTTAATGCACGCTCTTTGCGGATCACCCTGTATACAGAGTGGCGTAAACGTCTGTCATTGGAGGATATCATCGTTGGGGAAAAAAATGTAACTATAAAAATTTGTCACATTTAGTATCGTTATTTACTACATATTTTAAAAATATTTTTGATTATACAGGGTGTTTCAAAAAAAAGTAGTAGCATAAACATTTTTCTTAATTGAACACGTTTTTGGAAGAATCTAACATTGCCGTCCTCCCATGGCCTGCTCGGTCGCCTGATTTGTCGCCAATTGAACATGTATGGGATATGATTGGTAGGCGACTGCGTAATTTACCGCACTCTCCAGAAAATTTACACGATCTTTAGCAACGGATTCAAGAAGCTTGGGATGATATACCACAAGCAGCTATAGATCACTTGATTGATAGCATGCCAAGCCGTCTAGATCAGTGCATTACAAATAGTGGCGGAGCAACTCATTATTGAACAAACTTTTTAAGTTTTGTTGTTTTGTTTTTTAAATTTTAGTCATCACTTTGTTTAATGAAAATACGCGTTTTCTGAAAATTTCATTAAAATCGTTTAAGGTGTTGCAATTTTTTTGGAAGGCATCAGTTATAACAGTTAATATTTTTTATTTTTAAATATATCAAAACTTTTTAAAAAATAAAAGAATGCGTTTTACTCTTATGTACATTTTAATAAAAAAAAACAAAAAAATAAAATAAAATTACAGATTAAGAATATTGTTCGAAATAATTACCGTTTTCCAGTAAACAGAATTTACAAACTTTCTTAAATCTGTTTAAAGCATTTAAAATTACAATATTTCGTCCTTTTAAATCTTGGTTAGCTTGACGGGTTGCGTTTCGCAGTTTTAGGACGTCGTTATGTCGATGGGCATAAATCTTACTTTCTAAGTGGCCCCATACAAAGAAGTCTAAAATTGACAAATCCAGTAACCTAAGGGCTACCTTATGGAGCTTTAAGTACCAATCTAACAATTTGGAAAGATATTGTCAAGATAAATTCTAACAATTAACGCATTATGAGCAGGTGCTCCGTTTTGTTGAAATATTATGTTGTTTCGGTTAGCCTATGGAACTTATCCAGAATTTCAAGCAGAATATTTTCAAGAATTTGTAGATATCGATTGGCTGTTAGACTACCCTCATTAATGAAATATTCAATTGTGGTTCCTATGATGGAACAAGAGACTCCAAATCCAAATCGCCCTTGTTGTTGATTTTCAAAAATAATATGGTTTTCTTGTGACCAATGCTGCGTATTGTGCCGATTGAAAATTTCTAAACTGCTTATAAAAGCTTCATCTGACCATATAATTTTCCTACCGTAGTTTCTATCTAGCCGAATTTGATTTAAATACTAATTGCACAATTTTAACCTTGTAAGCAGTAAATTTATGTTTCTTTAAAATTCGATGTGCTTGAGTTTTTCCGACGCCCATATTCTCTTTAATTTTTCTGCAGGAAGTTTGCGGAGTTACTGCTACAACAGCTATTTCTTGATTTTCTTTGTTCGCTTTACTATAAGTTGAAATTAATCAAATTCGATTTAATTCTAAAAGAAATTACTTTATTCGGCTGCTTTCTTTCAGAAAATCTATAAAATTATCACCAAAAAATATTGTTTGGACTATTTTAATTACAATCATTTACCTCGTAAAGTATCATTCAGAAGCTTCGTCAGCATTCTCGTTGGTGTTAAGAAAACACTTGAGCATATCATATTTTTTATAATGCTCGAATTTGTAGTTAATATCCATAATGTTTACTAAATTTATTAAAAAGCTGCAAATTAATGAGAAAAGAAAATGCAATTTAATGACATTAATACAGTGACCGGCAAAGAGTTTGCATCAAATGGAAAAAATTTTTGTAATTGAGATATCCGAAAATGTCTTTTGGCAAAAGGAATTCAGCATATCAAATGACACAAAAAGCACTTTGATAAATGTTATGTGACCACTCATGGCGGCAAATTTATAAAATATTTCTTAAATATGTAAAAGTGAGGTTAGATGACAAGATATTGAAAAATACTCTAAGAGAAAAGTTGTTCAGAATTAGATTATACGTCTATGTGTGCAAATTTTCAAAAAAATAACGACTTTCAAAAATATTAGTTCTCCGGCATTTTTTCCAGAAATATTGAGAAAACAAAATTTTTTGCGTTTGATTTGCATAAAACACAATAAAACCAACAAATAAACTGTACAATCCAGTAATTTTTATTTATTAGTCTACCAATGGACGGTAAAGAACAAAAATATTGCTTTTAGGACGGACTTTGTTGCAAACTCTTTGCCGGTCATTGTATATACCGGGTGTTCAATTAAAAAAATTAGAAGTTTGGGTCATATCTTAAAAATGATACCTCCAAGAAAAATTTAAACACGCCACTGATTCTACACAAACATTTTAACAAGAATCAATTTTTACTTTTCTGATAAGTCAACAGATAGTCTAGCTACCAGGGGTGCTTAAAAAATGCTACCATTTCAAGATCACACTGTATCTGAAAACCGAAGAGGGCTACCACAATTCTACTACTACAGCATATTTCGATTCATAAAAAAGTGGCACGGTATTGCGAAAACCGCATCCTTCTGTTTTCACTAATAACCGAGGTACCCCGCAATTACAACGAAAATGGAACACTCTGTACATAAAATATGCCTAGAATTAGACGTAGAATCTAAAAATTTAGTAATATATAAGGTGGATCATTTAAAATAAGCAAGTTGATACATACTTCCGGTAAAACCGGAAGTTTCGCCGTGTTTTAAATATTTTGGTTGAATGACCCGCATTGACTTTGGTATGTTCGCAAATTTTCAGAATTTTTCTACGTATAGTTTTTCCATAAACAATCGCGGCGGTTTTCTGTGAACCACTTTGTATATCATAACCGGCGACTATGCTAATAATTCAATTGATTAGATTAAACTAACGTACATACAATGTATTGGAAATATCAAAGTTATTACACAATAGATGCTATGTTTTATTGCGAATCTTTCATTATACAAGGTGGTTTATTGTTCCTATTTGTGTTGGGACAACACAAGAAGTGGTTTTTGTCATCTGTGGTGACCATAATCACCTCAAATTTTACATTAAAGTTAAAGTCGTAAAGACCGGTCGACTTAACTTATAAACAAGGCAAGTAAATGTTTATAAGGAACCATCAAAAATAGGACGTGTTTCAATTTTTTTAAATAATTTTTTAAGTTCTAGGAATTGAAATAGTATTGACGAAATCTAAGTGCAGTAAGTTGTCAGTTTTAGTGGCATTCGAGTTAAGTTTTTGTTTTGTTCGTTGTTTTTAAACTTTTTGCGGTTTTTTTGTTGGCGTTGTTATGAAAAAATTTTAGTCATTGTTGTACATCGCGGTGTTTATATACTTATAATTCAATTAGTTTTATTGGTAACATCGATCACTATTTTTGAACCGCCGAAATAGTTGATGCGAATTTTTTTACTATTTTTGGTATTTACTTGAGGTTATTCAAAGTTATCAATTTAATGTATTGTTAACACGTTCGAAATTAATTTGCATTAACGCAACTTTGGTGATGGATATATTAGCAGTTGCATAAGTCGATCCTTCGATTATTATAGCCAACTCAGTGTTGGCAAAAATTACAATCTCAAATCGCCTGCTGTAAGTTCGGAAGAGATTGTCATTTTTGCCAACACTTATTTGACTATAATAATTATAGGATCGATTTATGTAACTGCTTACATAACTGTCATCAAGTTACTTTAATTCATATAAAAGTCGAGGTAATTTGGAATGTTATTCTAGCTTCTGTTGATTTTCAATTCACTTTAGTAGTGTTGGCAACTTGGTTTGATTTTTAATTGAATTTACCACTTTTTGTTTAATAACATTTAATTTGCATCATAAAATGAAGAGCATATATTACCTTTACGTCGTGCAGTAGTGCATGAATGAATGAATTTTTTATCTGAAAGCTACCTCTTTACACTTTTACAAAACTAGGGGTAGATGGCGCAGTAAATTAACTATAAACTAATAGATGGCGGCACGTACATTAAAAGTTAATATTTGATTTTAAACAAATACGTTTTAACGAGATACTTTGTTAGACTACCTAAGCTTTCGAACAGATTATATCGTATGTAGTTTTATTGAAGTTCCAATTTTGTTTTCCAAAATATTTAAATGTTAAAAATTTACTTTATAATGCATATGGAAATTGAAGATTAAAGTAGATTGAAAATTTTGGGAAGATACGCAATGAATATGAACAAAATGTACTAAAAAATTGCCCCGATATGTAGATGGCTTTATAGTCGATTTAACTCGAGTTGTTTTAGTTACTTTGTGACTGTCGTTAATATGGAGTCGTAGTTTCTGTTTTGATGTTACTGTGATTTGTGTGACAATGACTAAGTGCGTATACAAAGAATAGGGTTAAATCGAAGGTAGGCTATCTAGATGTCTGGCAATTTTTTAGTCCATTTTATTTATATACGTTGAGTATCTTCCCAAACTTTTTAATTTACGATAAGACGTGCATTATAAAGTAAATTTTGAACATTTAAATATTTTGGAAAACAAAATGGGAAATTGAATAAAAAATATTCTATTAAGTTCAGTCTAACAAAGCAACTAAACTACAAAAATGAGTTGAAAATCAATAAAATATTAGGGTTTTGTTAATGTTAAAACAAACAACAATAATATCTATATTATTTTCCCCTGAAGCATTGCTGTGCAATAAAACCAAGACAACAGAGATTTACGTTCAATTACATCAATGGATACCGATTCGAGCATTCATTCACGTAACTTAGATTGCTACAAGGCAAAACCGACTACACGAATTTCATTGTTCAGATTGTTGCCGGCAGATCTAATTTTTTCAGGAAATGGCCTGGAAGCAATTGTTTTGCTTCGATATACACTACCGATTTAATATCTTTGTGTGAAATATTTACTCTAGCAACAAAAACATTTTTAAAAACTATTTTTTGTTAAACGTACAGTATTGGTAAATGACAAAATGAACTAAATTAAATCTTTTAAAAAATGTAGGTTTTTATAATTATTTTGTATTAATTTTTTTTTTTTTTTTTTTTTTTTTTTTTTTTTTTTTTTTTTTTTTTTTTTTTTTTTTTTTTTTTTTTTTTTTTTTTTTTTTTTTTTTTTTTTTTTTTTTTTTTTTTTTTTTTTTTTTTTTTTTTTTTTTTTTTTTTTTTTTTTTTTTTTTTTTTTTTTTTTTTTTTTTTTTTTTTTTTTTTTTTTTTTTTTTTTTTTTTTTTTTTTTTTTTTTTTTTTTTTTTTTTTTTTTTTTTTTTTTTTTTTTTTTTTTTTTTTTTTTTTTTTTTTTTTTTTTTTTTTTTTTTTTTTTTTTTTTTTTTTTTTTTTTTTTTTTTTTTTTTTTTTTTTTTTTTTTTTTTTTTTTTTTTTTTTTTTTTTTTTTTTTTTTTTTTTTTTTTTTTTTTTTTTTTTTTTTTTTTTTTTTTTTTTTTTTTTTTTTTTTTTTTTTTTTTTTTTTTTTTTTTTTTTTTTTTTTTTTTTTTTTTTTTTTTTTTTTTTTTTTTTTTTTTTTTTTTTTTTTTTTTTTTTTTTTTTTTTTTTTTTTTTTTTTTTTTTTTTTTTTTTTTTTTTTTTTTTTTTTTTTTTTTTTTTTTTTTTTTTTTTTTTTTTTTTTTTTTTTTTTTTTTTTTTTTTTTTTTTTTTTTTTTTTTTTTTTTTTTTTTTTTTTTTTTTTTTTTTTTTTTTTTTTTTTTTTTTTTTTTTTTTTTTTTTTTTTTTTTTTTTTTTTTTTTTTTTTTTTTTTTTTTTTTTTTTTTTTTTTTTTTTTTTTTTTTTTTTTTTTTTTTTTTTTTTTTTTTTTTTTTTTTTTTTTTTTTTTTTTTTTTTTTTTTTTTTTTTTTTTTTTTTTTTTTTTTTTTTTTTTTTTTTTTTTTTTTTTTTTTTTTTTTTTTTTTTTTTTTTTTTTTTTTTTTTTTTTTTTTTTTTTTTTTTTTTTTTTTTTTTTTTTTTTTTTTTTTTTTTTTTTTTTTTTTTTTTTTTTTTTTTTTTTTTTTTTTTTTTTTTTTTTTTTTTTTTTTTTTTTTTTTTTTTTTTTTTTTTTTTTTTTTTTTTTTTTTTTTTTTTTTTTTTTTTTTTTTTTTTTTTTTTTTTTTTTTTTTTTTTTTTTTTTTTTTTTTTTTTTTTTTTTTTTTTTTTTTTTTTTTTTTTTTTTTTTTTTTTTTTTTTTTTTTTTTTTTTTTTTTTTTTTTTTTTTTTTTTTTTTTTTTTTTTTTTTTTTTTTTTTTTTTTTTTTTTTTTTTTTTTTTTTTTTTTTTTTTTTTTTTTTTTTTTTTTTTTTTTTTTTTTTTTTTTTTTTTTTTTTTTTTTTTTTTTTTTTTTTTTTTTTTTTTTTTTTTTTTTTTTTTTTTTTTTTTTTTTTTTTTTTTTTTTTTTTTTTTTTTTTTTTTTTTTTTTTTTTTTTTTTTTTTTTTTTTTTTTTTTTTTTTTTTTTTTTTTTTTTTTTTTTTTTTTTTTTTTTTTTTTTTTTTTTTTTTTTTTTTTTTTTTTTTTTTTTTTTTTTTTTTTTTTTTTTTTTTTTTTTTTTTTTTTTTTTTTTTTTTTTTTTTTTTTTTTTTTTTTTTTTTTTTTTTTTTTTTTTTTTTTTTTTTTTTTTTTTTTTTTTTTTTTTTTTTTTTTTTTTTTTTTTTTTTTTTTTTTTTTTTTTTTTTTTTTTTTTTTTTTTTTTTTTTTTTTTTTTTTTTTTTTTTTTTTTTTTTTTTTTTTTTTTTTTTTTTTTTTTTTTTTTTTTTTTTTTTTTTTTTAAACGTAATAATTCAAAAGAGAATATACAATGTCATTCAGTAAAAGGGAATACTTAATAACTTTTTATCTGGCAAATTCCAAAAAAATGTTTAAATTGTTTGTTAATTGTGATGATGTCCACTACTAAATGACACTTTAAAACATTTTTGTTTTATGTCCGATTAAACTGGAAATGGTCACCATTACTTTGATATATAAAATTTTATAAGGTTCAGATATAAGAACGTTCTCCTGTAAACCTTATAGGAGAAGTATTAAGAGAATAGGAGATGAATGTTGGAAAGTGATGCATACCAGATTTAGGTCGGAAAATGGAAATTAGGAGACAATGCAGTACTCGTAGTGTTCTACAAATAGTCAGTTTTGGGACGCTAATAACTCCACGTTAGCACAGCGAAAATCTTTTTATATAAACAAGATTCGACAAGAGGTGAATTCATGCTGTCATACTTCCCACAGAATTAAACCTTTAAATTTTTCTTTCTATGGAGTACTGATAAAAAATATTCTACATAAGTGAATGTAATTATAGGATCGCACCCTTTAATTTCAATGTTTTCAAAATTTTATATTTAATTAAGTGAATGCGAAAATATTTAACGCTACCTATCTGTTGTAAGTTTGAAGAGGTTTGCTATTGTTTCTTGTGGGGAATCTTCTTAATATTTAGTAAAGATGATATGTTTGCATTAGTTTAACTTTCAACTTTTGGGGCTATCTATAAATTTCGTTAATGCCGTGTTGCAGTATATTAGTTGCGTCAATTGGGTTTTTGTGTACGGCTAACATGGTAGTGTCATCTGCGAAAGTGATTGTGATTACATCTTCATTTGTTGGAAGATCTGAAGTGAATAAGAGGTATAATAATGAGCCCGATATCGCACCCTGCGACACGCCGACTCTATTGGGTATAGTGTTCTTATCGCCTTTTCATATCTCACTCGAAAATACTTCTTGCTATGATATGATTTAAAGGGGATGTAAAATTTTTCCTGAAGCTCATAATTGAACGGAGATTAAACGGGCAACTGTCGAATCGGCCGATAAGACGATGGCTGGTGTGATGCTTTCCCCGGTTTTTTTGATTAATATTATTTCTGCTGTATTTCTTTGGACAGGAAAATATTTTAATCTGAAGACAAATTTAATATGTTTACGTAATATTTACGTAATTAAGTTGTAATTCGTAACCTGGGCATTTTTGGGTTGTTTTAGATTGCGTTCTTTACTTCTTTTGGGATTGCTGTGGGTGAAGATTTTCTAGGTTATTTGGGCTTTTCTAGGAATCTCTCTATACTCGGCTTCATCAAACGTGCATAGCAGTTTGAGCAGTGACGGTTTTCATTAAAGGCCGCGCTCCCCCTTCTTGATAAATATAAAATATTAAAATAAATAATTTATTTCTTAATTAAGCACTTAAGAAACTCAGAATGAATCAATTAAGTAAGCTCAAAACACCGGTTCAACAAAGTCAGGATGAAGTATAGTAGCCCGCTAAAGGATTGCGGCCTTCGTTGCCATGACAACGGTATGTCAATGCCCCAACCGCATCTAACGTCTTGAGAAATACTTGGGGCCCAAAAATATACGGGTCTCCTGTATTTAGTTTGAGATACGAGGATGTATTGATATCTAGTTAGCCTAGACCAGTTCCTTGTATAAACAAAATATTGCGTTACCATAGCAACGAACAATAACTTATTAGAAGTGTCAGTGTAAAGTTTGACGTCAAAAAAGTAAACCAGAGTCACACAATAAATTAAATAAAAAAAGATGTCCACCGAAATTGTGAAAATCGAATAATTGGAGTATCGAGCCATCATCAAGTACCTGTATTTAAAAGGGTTAAGAGGTAAGCAGATTTACGAAGATATGCTTAATACCCTTGGTGATCAATGTCCTTCGTATGCGACCGTCAAAAATTGGAATGCAAGCTTCAAAAGAGGTAAATTTTCCATTGAAGATGATGACCGATCGGGAAGGCCAGTTTCTGTGTCAGTCCCCGAAAAATATCGATGCAGTTCATGACATGATTTTATCAAACCGTCGAATTGGGCTAAAACGGATATCTGAAGCACTGAATATTTTTATACGAACGCGTTCATCATATGGTTCACGTCAATTTGGACATGAGAAAAATTGCTGCAAAATGGATCCCCAAATGTTTGAATGTTGATCAAAAGCGTGCAAGGGTAGAAGCATCGCGTTCGATCTATGCTCAATTTGAATACGATGTAGACTTCTTAAACCGAATTGTTACTATGGATGAGACTGGGGTACATTTCCACGATCCAGAAACAAAGCAACAATCGATGGAAGGGCGACACTCTGGTTCTCCAAGACCTAAGAAGTTTCGTGTCCAAGAATCTGCTGGAAAAGTTCTTGCTTTAGTTTTTGGGATTGCCATGGAGTAATCATGATTGATTTTTTGGATAAGGGTAGAACAATAACTGAGATTACTATTCGACATTACTGACCACTCTACGGGAAAATATTAAAGATAAAAGACGCGGAAAGCTATCCAAAGGTGTTTTGTTTTTGCAGGACAACGCCCCTGCACACAAAACTCATGTTGCCATGCAAAAAAAAAATCGTGATTTAGGGTTTGAATTATTAGAACACCCCCTTATTCACCCGATTTGGCTCCGTCCGATTATCACCTCTTTCTCAACTGAAAAAAAGTTTAAAAGGTCGTACATTTTCTTCCAACAAGGAGGTAATAGAAGCTGTGGAGGTCTGGTTTGCAGAGCAAGAAGGAACATTTTTTTTGAAAGGTCTAGAGACGTTGCAGGTTCGCTGTAATAAATGTATCCAATTAAGAGGAGAATATGTTGAGTAATAAAATATTTGACATTGAAATTTTGTTTGGTTCTATAGTAGGCTAAGAATTTTTCAATATATCCCCGTATTATGTTCGCTTCGACTGAAAACAGAATTCGAAATTATTTATTCGCGCCCAAACTTTCTGAAACAGTAAAATTGCTAAATATAATTTTTTGTGCAACGGTACGAGGAGATAGTATTTCCCGGACACTTGCCGGGCTGTATTAACAATGATTCAAATTCAAAAAATTTTTCATGAAACTTTGCCATGAACGACAAACATAACAGGTGTATCTTAGCTTAGCTTGTACATTTGTCAATTCTGACAGATTTAACTTCAATTTATGATGGTGTTGACATTATGGCTTTCACCGACCACCATAAACGCTGCATGTTGAAAATGTATTTTTGAAACTGTGTAAGAATTGATGGGCAATGGGTTTATTGTACTCGTACTGAGGTTCAAGATTTTCAAGAAACTTTTCCTTAAGTGATTGTTCACTTTGATCGGTTTAATAAACAAGTACATTATCTTTTGGACTTATTCAGGGAAACGGGAAGTGTAGGACGTAAAGAAGGTATCGGAAGATCAAGGGTGCGAACTGAAGAGAATATTGAAATTGTAAGACAAGTTATTGATGAACAGCCAAATGCATCAAATACCTTGAAAACAATGAGGAGATCCTGGAAAAACATTTTCCAGAGATTAAGCCTGGTTTTACCTATCAGGGTATGTTAACTCTCAAAATATGAGAATGTGGAGTGGTGAGAACTTCCATTATTACATTGAAGCACCTCTACACCTGCAAAAAAATGGAGTTTGGGCAGCAATACGCAGAAGACTTCTAATTGGGTCTACAGCGTCAACACCACTCTTACTAGTGAGTTCAAAACGTAAATTTTAAACTTTCAGGAACACTGAACGCTGAGAGATACCGTTTGGAAATTTATCTCCCTTTATGGAAACGTTGTTGGATGACGAATTAACTCAAGGTTATTTCCATCAAGATGGTGCTTGCATTCATACAACCTGGGCAAACCTAAACTTTTTAATGCAGTTCTATGGCAATAGGATTATTAGTGTAAATATGTCACAAGAGTGACCTCCCCGATCTTGTGATCTGATCTCCTGTGACTTTTTTTTGTGGCCATACATCAAAAACTTGATATTTAGTACACCTGTGGTCGATATCGAAGATCTCCGACAAAGGATTATCAACAAATTTGAGGAGGATAATTTGCCGGGGATGTTGGAAAATGTTATCAATTCAGGTTGTGCATTGATGAAGATGGTTGGCATATTACCCATCTGTTTTAAGTTAAATTTTATTATTAGATTATTTTTAAATCATTCACATTTCTTACATTAAAAAGTTTCCTTTAAATTGAAGGATTTTCCGATTTGCCGATTCAGGTGACTTCAATAGTTCAATAGTACTTTGGTAGGTCCAACGCATCCAGTTTTATGCATTTAGCGTAGACGTACGTGATTTTTTTCATAGTCCACTTTGATGAAAAATTTTTTGAATCACGGGTTACTAATACTGCATACTTGGAAATTAGTTGAAAATACTCAACTAACATTTAAGATATTATTGCGTATATTGCAAGATTTAATTCCGATGAAATATACAGGTGTTGCGAATTAGTAGGTCAAGCCATTTTTGAGCTAAAATAATTGACTTTCCTGATGCCACTTTTAAGGGGGCAAACTTACATGTTATTTTACCATAAGGCGTAACGTTAGTTAAAATCGCGTATAACATAATGGTTTACCTTCAAATTCATGCCAAGTATAAATCAATCTTTTGTTAACATGACTGTTAATAATTAAGCGCGTAAAGTTTGCAATTTGTTTAGAAAATAAACAAATAGTCGACGTTGTGAGTGACACATTTCTAGGCAACGTAAGTCTTTTGAGAATATTCTAAAAGTAAAATGCAACTGTTATTAATGAACGTTTATTATTGCCCATAAGAGTAATGAAAATCGAAGTAAAAAATTTTGTCAACAGATAGCACTTTTGCCTGTAATTTTTAGATGATTTTCTCCGAATATCAAAAACACTTTCCGTTTTACCACGTGAAATCATTGGTTGAAAGCATAATATTTTCTCCCTGTTTTAGATTAGCATTTCATGAATAGCACCTTTGTTTTCTAATTGATATACTTCAATTTAGGTACGTGTATTATCTTTATATTATTTTTTATTACCGGTTTTGTGTTTGTTGATTTTAGTAAAATCGAGAAACTGTAATAAAACACTTCAGCAATCTTCACTAGAACCTGATGTAAATATTTGTCTGTGCGTTATGTCGTAAAAGAGGCTTATCATTCTCGGACATTGTCATAGCCCTAAATCGCAAATTTTTTTAGTCGAATGGCAAATTCTGGATGCGACGATATGGATATTCACTTCACCAATGAACAATAAACTACACTTCGCTAGTTAAATCGCCACCTCAAATAAATTAAATTTGTAGTAACCTAGAAAAAAAAATTTAGTACAAGTTTTTCTGTGGTACTAGGTAATTTCGGCGACGTACGTTCACCTATACGGTGTCGATGTTAACAATAACAGTATTGTTCATGTTACTTCAGTTTCATGCAACTAAATAACTAATTTTAATTTATGTATGTTTTTCTGATAAAGAATAATAACGCGTAATCGAGATTAATCTTGTTTCATGTTTTTGTGATAATCCCGTGGTAGTTTTTACTTTCAAACCGTATTTATTTATTTCGACCTTCAACTATAATCCAAACAAAACGTATTTATTCTGGAACAAGTAGCCTTCTCTATTTGAATGAACGTCCATGTTACCAAAATGGCATGTGCCGCCTTTTTGCAATCAGGACTAATTGACGCAAGTGGCATCTGTTGATAGTGAATTAAAGTAAATTCAATTGCTTGCCCCCTTAATTTGGGAGTGTATCTTTGATATTCTTTACTCCATATTTCTTGTCAATCATGTTAATGCATTTTGTTATAACCGCTTTGTAATAAAATAATACCTTGAAAACCAAGCCTCAAATCAAAATTTTGTAAGATGAAAGAAAGTTAGGTAATTAAATGCTATATCCAAAAAAAATATTATGATACCATAGGCGTGCGTAGAAAAAGATTGGGGGTCAATATGAACTTACCGCCCTCCCTCGCCGTTCGTGCTTGAACTAGAAGTACGGGAGTTATTAATAAAAATCAATTTTTTTAAATTTTTTTTTGACACCCTGTATTTTGAAAACCACACTCCCCAATTTAAAAGTGGCATCAGGAAAGTCCAATTATTTTAGCTCAAATAATGTATGGTTAATGGCTTGACCTATTAATTTGCAACACCTTGTATATGAAAATACGAAAAAAATGAATAAAGATAAAATTAATGTGATCTAAATACTATATGGGTAAATTGGGAGTTTTGTATATCGTAAAAATAAATACTGTAAACGCTAAAATTAGCAGTTTTCTTTATGCGCTTGTTTGCCTCCCTTCTGCGCATGCGCATACGTCGTTACGTTCGTACGTAAATTTTGCTTTTATTGAATCTACCTTGATATTGAAGTATTTTGAATTTTAAAGTGTCCGTTGGAACGGTTGCACAAACATTTTGTGTACATCTCAACCACGAAACTCTGCTACCTTGGTACACAAGTAACTATTTTAGTCGAACATGTGTTTACAGGTCTTATTAATGTATAAAACATCATAGAAAATTATTCATTAATGAAGCCTATTAATGAATGGTATTGTTATTCTATTAATTTTAATAAACGTACAAATCCAAGTACGTAGCTATTAAACACCTGCTTTTCTTTTCATTAGAATATGGTCGGTTAAAAAACTCGAATATTAAAATGCGATCAATAATCTCGCTGCGCTCGCTCACTTGTTAAACAATTTCGATTATTAATTTCATTAATACACTTGCTCGTGAAATATTCTTGAACTATATATTTAGCAAGTGTTTCCCTCGCCGTCAAAAATTCACGACATGCCACTGAGTTTGAGCAAATTTTCTAGATGGTTGCAAAAGTTTCTGCTTTTCTTTGTCTGCTTTGACTCACCCGTCACTTGGTGTCATTATGGAAGGTCTAAGATAGCGAAACAAGTTTGACTCAAGTTGGAAATCCATATGATCTGGCAACCGTAAACATTTGAACCAAACTCGATTTAGCAAGCCTGCAAGCTTAAGAAAAGCTCATAGGAGCTTATTAATTCCCGCGCGTCTAATTCGATGCAAGTTGTCTTTTTCAACTTATATCAAGCTTGCCATTTTAGGTTTGCAGGCTTGATGTAAGCGAGTTTTACACTTATCTCAGACGACAAAGCAAATGTGATGTAAGCCTGAAATTACTATGTAATAATTGTGAATGTTTGCTTTTAATATTAATAATGATAAATACTGGCACTATGACATTTATTAAATAAGAAAGTGTTACATAAGATAAATAATTATAAAAAGTACAGAGTATCATTTTTCTATTGGTTTTCATTGCGTTTATCTCTGTAAGAAAAAAACTTAAAACCACTCATACCTTCTTATTTCTTTACCTTCTGGTACGGCGTGTTTTTGCTTGCTATAGCCAGTTGCACAGTAGCGTCCTTAACTATTATTTCCTTGCAGCAACTATAAATTGTTAATGAACAATTAGAATGGTAGTTAATTAATTTGCAAAATTATTGATAACATGAAAAATGTAAAATAATAACAATAAAATTCTGACTCAAATAAGTCGCTGAGCAATAAACTGTAAGTTGAATCGACACACAATAAGTTATGAATTAAATAACACATACCATGAAAAGATCTATACAGCTTATGTTTGCTGAAAGGTAACTTCTTTAAATCATTTGTTGTTTTCCCTGAATAGGAAAACATCTTGCCCAAGGAATCGGATCTTAATCAGCGCATCTTAAATCGCTTCCCCCAACACTAGCCAAAATTTTAATTTACTTAGTTACTTACAAAAAAATCATTAACGTCCCGACTCTCAGCTAAAGAATAATAAATTTACTAAGAAGATACTGAAAATTGTTCTACACAACAAAAATACCGTATATAACAATGTCTACTCACGACTGAAAGACCAAATCTAACGTTGTATACATATATACTGACTTCCAAAAAAATTGCAACACCTAGAAGTTGTTGAACGATTTTAATGAAATTTTCAGGAAACGTTTATTTTCATTAAACAAAGTGATGATTAAAATTTAAAACAAAAAACAAAAAGTTTAAAAGTTTTTTCAATAATGAGTTGCTCCGCCACTATTTGTTACGCACTCATCTAGACGGCTTGGTATGCTATCAATCAACTAATCTATAGATGCTTGTGGTATATCATTCTAAGCTTCTTGAATCCGTTGCTGAAGATCTTGTAAATTATCTGAAGAGTGCGGTAAATTACCCAGTCGCCTACCAATCATATCCCATACATAATCAATTGGCGACAAATCAGGCGACCGAGCAGGCCATGGGAGGACGGCAATGTTAGATTCTTCCAAAACCGTGTTGTAGCCTTTGCCGTATGAGGGCGCGCATTATCCTGCTGGAAAATGGGATTTTACAGCCCCAGAAGATATGGAAGGTCAACTGGTTGTAGCACATTAGCAATATAACCAGCTGCGTTAAGGTTGCCGTTACAAAGACCAAGGGTGATCTGCTACCATAAAATATTGCACCCCTATATCATAACTCCTTGGGTGAGGGCTGTGTTGCGTGATACACATATGACATTGACAATTTAAGTCCTGTACCTCTCATCCAATCATTTGCAATTGATCGAGTTGTTGAAAATCTATCTTTTGTGGCCAAAACTCTTAAGCGACGTTCTTCGCGATCTGTAGTCCTTCGAGGGCGTCCAGATCCACGGCGACGATGTTGAACCTCTACCTCGGACCATTTGGACCAACATTTCAATACCGATGAAACTTTTAGGTTTACACGACGAACAATTTTTCTTAGGGAAAGTCCGGCCTCTCTCATACCAATAATACGGCCACGTTCAAAATCACGTAATTGGACAAAATGTTAATGTTGACGTACTCTCGGCATTGTTTTCAAGTTCAGAATAAAATTGTGAAGAAACAACAACAATTTGCAAACTTGACAGTTACTAAATGGTTTAATACTTCAAATTTATTGTTAATACTATGTTATGTAAAGCAACAGGCAAAAAACAAAAACTATTGTCTAGATTTTATTCAAATTTTAATCACCACTTTGTTTAATGAAAATAAACGTTTTCTGAAATATTTCATTAAAAATCGTTTGACAACTTCTAGGTGTTGCAATTTTTCTGGAAGTCAGTATAGTATAAGATAGGTTGTAATAATTGCCATAAATGATATCGGATAGATACTAAACAGAATTTTAAAAATAGAATAAAACAACATCAATGCAACTGTAACAACAAAATGAAACTAATATTAATAATTAATTTCAACAGGTGATAAGTACAACTAATATTATTAATTAATTGTAACATACAATAACAATTTTTAATCACGTAACTAATTATTAACCCAAACGTAATAATAACCATTAATTTGATATGACAATAGCAATTAAATAAATTTTTTATCTATTTTCAATGTAACAACCGTCACATATCTTTAACTCAATGTCACTGCAAAAATTGGGTTCTATTGTTAGTCCCTTCATGTACCTGTGCGTCTTTTTGCGCCTTTTTAATATTTATTTATTCGTTATTTATATATTTAATTAGCATTACTCCGTGGACTACGCTCTACGCTTGAAATGAATTGATTGCGTTACCCGCGTGGGCTACGCTTATCTATAAATAAAAATTTTCACGAGTGTCTGTTAAACGTAAAATATTTAACCTCCAGCAGCACCCTCTTGTCGCGAGCTACAACAAAGCAAATCATTCCAAAATATTCTCATGTAATTGAATATCAATGTGTATCAATTTTTACTGCGGTTAGTTATATGGCCAATAGTTAACTTCTAACAGCGCCCTCTAATAGCGAGCTCTATCAAAGCGAATAACACGAAAATATTTTATCTGCTTGAATATCCATTTGTACCAATTTTCATAATTATTGGTTAATCGGTATAAAAGGCAGCACCCTCTAGTGGCGAGCTACATCAAAGCGAATAACACGAAAATATTTTATCTGCTTAAATATCCATTATACCAACTTTCCATAATATGTTAAACTGTATAAAACTTGTGCTGGTGCAGCGCCTTCTGGTGGCGAGCTAGAACGTTAGTTCCTTCCACCATGAAAAAGTACATATACGTACCAAATTTCATAGCAATCGTACTATTGGTTTAGAAGTCGATTAACCACAAACAAACAAACAACAATTTTTATATACAGGGTGTTAATTAAGGACATTTACCAACTTTAAAGGGTAAATCTTTGACTAATTTTAAGATAAAAAGTTCATATGAACATGGGTCCGTAACAGCTTGGTTTCTGAAATACATGGCGCCCAAAAAAACTATTTTATTTGGTTTTTTGTTTATATTTTTGTTAATTAACATGGCAATTGGTTGAAATCTGAGATATTGGGTATATTGATGTCGAGAAACTTAAATCTTAACTTAGTTTTTTTGTTTAATGTTAGAGGGCGCCACATGCAGTGTTATTCCTGAATATAATTAACCATATTTTTTTTGTGTCGCATTGTATACAATTTTTGACTGGGCAGACCAATTCTATATTTAATTTTACATACAAAAGGTACTTTTAGTATTTGTCGCTAAAAGCAGCCGTTTTGAATAAAAACGGGTTTGAAGTTAAACTTGTGTTGCAATTTTTTAAGTTATATCATTTCCGAGTTTTTCAAAATAAGTAAAAAAAATTATCTTTTATTGATTCTATTATTTAGTAACAAACTTATCATTTACAAGATTAAGACTAAGCTAGTTAATAACATTTGCAACAATTTCTGAAAATGA
Organism: Abscondita cerata; assembly: GCA_030710515.1. Taxonomy (NCBI): domain Eukaryota; kingdom Metazoa; phylum Arthropoda; class Insecta; order Coleoptera; family Lampyridae; genus Abscondita; species Abscondita cerata. Next base: position 111,908 of record JALBCR010001536.1, on the reverse strand, counting down.
CCAAATAAAAATATAATTTTTTTGGACGCCCTGTATCTCAGAAATCTAGCCGTTGCGGACTTATGTTTACGAGGATATATTGAAAAATTCTTAGCCTACTATAGAACCAAACAAAATTTCAATGTCAAAATATTTTATTACTCAACATATTCTCTACTTAATTGGATACATTTATTACAGCGAACCTGCAACGTCTCTAGACCTTTCAAAAAAATGTTTCTTTTGCTCTGCAAACCAGACCTCCACAGCTTCTATTACCTCCTTGTTGGAAGAAAATTTACGACCTTTTAAACTTTTCTTCAGTTGAGGAAAGAGGTGATAGTCGGACGGAGCCAAATCGGTGAATAAGGGGGTGTTCTAGTAATTCAAACCCTAAATCACGAATTGTTTGCATGGAAACATGAGATTTGTGTGCAGGGGCGTTGTCCTGCAAAAAACAAAACACCTTTGGATAGCTTTCCGCGTCTTTTTCTTTAATATTTTTCCGTAGAGTGGTCAGTAATGTCGAATAGTAATCTCCAGTTATTGTTCTACCCTTATCCAAAAATCAATCATGATTACTCCATGGCAATCCCAAAAACTGAAGCAAGAACTTTTCCAGCAGATTTTTGGACACGAAACTTCTTAGGTCTTGGAGAACCAGAGTGTCGCCATTCCATCGATTGTTGCTTTGTTTCTGGATCGTAGAAATGTACCCAAGTCTCATCCATAGTAACAATTCGGTTTAAGAAGTCTACATCGTTTTCAAATCGAGCTTTTGGTCAACATTCAAACATTTGGGGATCCATTTTGCAGCAATTTTTCTCATGTCCAAATTGACGTGAACCATATGATGAACGCGTTCGTATGAAATATTCAGTGCTTCAGATATCCGTTTTAGCCCAATTCGACGGTCTGATAAAATCATGTCATGAACTGCATCGATATTTTCGGGGACTGACACAGAAACTGGCCTTCCGATCGGTCATCATCTTCAATGGAAAATTTACCTCTTTTGAAGCTTGCATTCCAATTTTTGACGGTCGCATACGAAGGACATTGATCACCAAGGGTATTAAGCATATCTTCGTAAATCTGCTTACCTCTTAACCCTTTTAAATACAGGTACTTGATGATGGCTCGATACTTCCAATTTTTCGATTTTCACAATTTCGGTGGACATCTTTTTCATTTAATTTATTGCGTGACTCTGGTTTACTTTTTTGACATCAAACTTTACACTGACACTGCTAATAAGTTATTGTTCGTTGCTATGGTAACGCAATATTTTGTTTATGCAAGGAACTGGTCTAGGCTAACTAGATATCAATACATTCTCTTATATGAACTTTTTTACCTTAAAATTAGTCAAAGATCGCCTTTTAAAGTTTGTACAAGTACTTAATTAACACCCTGTATATAGATACACAGTTTTTAATTATGGACCATCATTCTTCTAGAGTTTTTAATTATAATTATTGGAATGTTATTTTTAATGTTAGACGTGACATCCACGACCAAACTTTAAGGTGAGCTTTTACTGGTTTTTACTTTAACTTCTCCAAATAAAAATTTTTGTAACTCCGTTTACAAACACTATAATTTAACAAGAAACCGATCTGTGATGTGTACTTAATCAATTAATAATTCTTAATCTAACTATTATTTTACTTTTTGGAATACTTCGATTCTACATAAGAGGTAAATTTGTTCAATTTAAGTAAGGATATGTTCTTTCAAATACTTATTAATGTATTAATTCATTTCTGTAATTCTGTAATAAACAGACGCTCTGATAAAGCTTGGATAGACCAAGCGATACGTCGGAATATTGGAACAGGGGTAGTGGTTTATTTTCATACCTCCTTGGCAGGACATTCATCTATAAGTAACAACTGTTACCTCACACATCATTAATTGTATGCATTTTGAAAAATACACCTATTATTGATGATAATGTGGAGCTTGATGAGCTTAAAGTTCCAGGCCTACTCGTATCTGAAGCCAAATTCTTAATAAATAAGTCTTAGTGTGCTTAAAAGTGCGCAGTAACCATCATTATTGAATTGACTGTTATTAGAACGTGTAAGTGATCTTGAAGTGCTTTCAGTTGAGATTTCTGCAGGACCGTTGATTGATGTTTCAGTTCGCTTCGTGGTAGTCATTTTGGAGGACTGAAAGTTGGGATACTCGGGGATGTTTTGTTTTATTTAGTTACTCTTATCCATTTTGATTTTAGTGTATTGTCGTCATCGGATTCGCTTTCTTTAGGCAATAACTGTACTTTACGTTTCCGTCTTCTTTTATTTGATATTTCTTTATCTGTCTCTAAGTTGGAAGTATTTTCTGCCTTCTTTAAGTTCGACGGTGCTTGTGGGTACGTTTTTCTAACGACGAGTAATCTGCAATCACCATAAAACGTACCATATTTGTGCAAAATTTTAATTGCTCATAATACCCAATTTTCGTCATAGTCTGCACGCAAACGTATCAACTTATCTCGAACCGTACTTGATTTTACGTTCGGAAAATATGAAAATTCTTCATTTTTTGATATCCAGTTTAACGGAATTACGCCAAGAGCATCGACGAATTTCACGATTGCGTAATATTTTACCATGAAAGCTTAACAAATAAGAATTATTAAAACTAACTAATAACTAAAAACTAAAAATATTTTTAAAGACGACATGTATTAGTTGTAACTAGAGTGAAGTAATGGAATTGCTATGCTGGGTTCGTTGTAAATGCAAAGTATATTGTTTAAGGTAAACAAATTTAAATCCTGATTTATAATGCGAATACCTATTAGTCTGGGTGACTACCGACATAAAATATCATTTATAAATAACCAGCTGTAAGTTTTTGAGTGGTATAATTACTTGTAGTCCGACAAGATGTTTCTATCGTTTTCCTCAAAATCTCGCCTGGAAGACGCATTCAATTTTCACGCGTCAGACTGAAAGATCGGAGAATGTTTTTTGTCGGACACAATTGCAATCGAGCAAACAAGTGACTTTATTCAAAATGGTAACATCAGGGACTTAACAAATCTTACTGTAAAATATGCATACTATCAAGACATTACTTTGATTTAGGATTATCTAACCTAACTTTTACTTTATAATTTGTATTAGGATTTACTTACCAAATTGATGTTAGCACAATAATGAAATATTAATTTTAGGTATTAACCACACTCCTTACCACTGTATAAACCATAGGTATAAACCTTAGTGTGACAAATCAAATTACTCGTTATATCAAGAAACGAAACACATACATATAAATCATTTGAATATATAATTAAAGTGTATTTTTAGATAAGTATTGTTATGATAAGATGTGTTCCGTGTTTGCTGAAAATTATTTACTAACATGTCAATTGTGTTTAAGAAATTTCGAGGTTCTTGAATTTGCAGAAATGAGATCTTCTATTAAATACCTATAATAAAAATATAAATGGAATTCATTAGTTTTAGAGAAAGAAAAACTTACATGTTAAGTGAATTGTGCAAACAAGTGTAGTGTTTAAAATGAATAATCGTCTTGAATATCATTTGCAATTCGAAAAAAAAAACTTCAAGTAGTGATTGTGCAACAGCTTTATTGCAGAACATTAGTCACAGTGAATGTTGGTGAAAGAAACTATGTCTGATAAATATAAAGTAATTATTTAAACAAAAACATTAAAAAAATCAATGGCAATTGGTATAAGAAGATTTGAAAAATAACAAAAACAAAACGATATAAGAGATCAAATAGTGCTGTAAGGAATTTTTGGTTGGTTACGAAAATAAAAAAATAAACAAATAAAGGTAAATAAAATAATAACGAGTAAGACAAAAAGGTTTAGTCTAAAAAAATAAAGTTTAAAATAGAAACTAATATGAAAACTACAATTATGGAATACGAAGAAAAACCTTATAAGCCAAGTGACAAACAATCAAAAATGGGTTTGAAGAAATAATTTAAATTTTAAAAATCATAATTATACAACAAGATTTATGGTATGGAGGAGGTCTTCCCTGACCTACAAAAATTAAGAAAGAAGTACACATCGAAGATAATTATTGAAAAAGGAGACTTACTGACATACGATAAGGTAGTGTTAAATTTGATTATTTTCGGAAATCGTATTTTGATTGTGTATTTTGTAAAAATTTGTTTAGTTATTTTGTATCTGTGACGTTAACCTAAAAACTTCAATTACAATAACTTATTTTGACATTTAATGCGCAAATTCTAAACATTTATTTGAGTAATTGTACTGTTCATTTTGTAGAGGTTTATTAGAAGATCCAAACAAATAAAAGAGTCTCATGTTAATAATTTTTTATGTGTTTATTTAAAAAGATGCAATTAAGCAGACATCGACATTTATAACAAATTTAATAAATACTATAATTTGAGTCAAAATACAATTAATTAGATTTATATGTGATTTAACAACAACTTCAATAAAAAAACATTATATATAAAATAAATTATAACATCTAAATTTTTCTATTCTAACCCTTAATTCATTGCAGTACATTATTTTTTTAATAACCATGAAAATAACCCTGCCGTGACAAGTTTAATGCAAGCTTGTTCTTCAAATGTCGTGTAATGCAAGGGTAGCAAGCTCATATCTAAACAGTGGCAAACTCGTTATAAACTTGCGTGCTATGTGGGGTGTTCTCTTGGTTGTTTTAATAATTTATTTACCTTCCACAGAGCATATTCGGTGTCTTAGGTGTGGCCCATTAATTATCACATATATTACTTTTCCTTTCCCAGGAGCTCATAGTTAGAATCCCCAGCTGGTATGCTTGGCATTTAAGTCGCCACTTTCCAGATACTGAAACCTCGTAACGCCAAATATGTGAAACAGAAAACAATTTGAAAGTTCCACCAATGAAATTACAAATTAAATATTTAATGGTAATCACATAAACAGGGTGGGGCAGTTTATACGCGTCAGTATGGAATAGTATTAAGCATGTTGAAAACCTGTTTTATCTGATTTATAGAGGACTTTAAAGACTACTTTTTTAAATTATTTTGAGATATTCAGAGTGTGAATATACAGGGTGTACATATCAAAGTTTTGTTATTTTAAATGGAACATGGTCTTTTTTATGACATTTTTGAATTTTACAGTCATGATAACTATAATTAATATTGTGTTACCAAAAATCAACTGTTGATGAGATATTCACTTTTTTTCGAAATATTGAAGTAAATTTTAAATTTTGCCCTGCTTCAGATATTGACATTGTCAACTCAAAACTGTATCAGGTCGTTAACAGAATGAATAGGCTGCAAAACAAACTGAAATGTAGTTTGATAAATTATTTAAGGTAATAAACAGTGGTTCTCAACATTTGGCATTATATTAAGTCAGATAAATTTTGTATTTTAAATGATCGAATTTGACATAAAATTTAATTGTTTTCCAAAAAGTATGAGGGTTCTTTATTTATTTATACCCATCTCTAACAGTTTTTCAGTTATAAACGTTTAAATTTTCCTTGATAAAATTTTTAATCACACCGGCCTTGGTAATAGGTACTTATTTTAGTGAAAATTTTTTGCTCCAGTAGAAATCCAATGAAATCAATTAATTTGAAGTCATCTGATTAAAGACAACCAATCAGGACAACATTACACTGAAAACAGATCCCATGGGCTGTTTTCACTTACATACCATGGATACATATTAATTTATTTCGATTTTGACGTTTCAAATATTTATATTTCAAAATGTCACGATTTGGTTCTAATAAGGACGAGAATATTAATGAAATTATAGAATTAAGCATACCAAAAAATACCGTTTACAGCAAAAAATTTGTATAGAAAGCATTTATGGACTTTTGCAATGATAGAAAGTATCAATTAGATGAAAATCGAACGGTGGAAGAATTTGCGTTAATTTTAAAGGATCGGGCTGAGAACATGAGAAGAAAAGATGGTACAGAGTTTAAAGAAACTACGGTCAAAACCATGTGGAACCTAGCAAGTAAGCTGTTACACGAAAAATATTATAAAGAAATGAAAGTTATTATTGACCCATTCAAAAGTGTTGTATTTCAAGAAGTGCGAGCTGCCCGCGATTTAATACGACGAAAACTGCAATCAAATCTCTGTAAAAGGAAACAAAGCTATCACATAGCCGCGGTAGAATTAGCTTGGCGAGGTGGGGAAGCTGCTGCTTGCTTGACTGACTTTTTTTGTATCGAAATAAACAACGATGGTTCTCTAACAAATCGAGTTCAATATAACCCTGTATTCAGCAAGACTTGCCAAGGTGGTTCAAGAACGTGTACTGAAAGCAAATTTTTAATAGAAAACAACGACAGCAACGTTTGTCCCGTCAGATTATTTAAAAAATTTATGTCAAAAAGGGGCCCAAATATTAAAATCAACAGATTATTCCTAAGGACAAATCGTCACTGGAAATCCGAAAATTATCACTGGTATGATAATATGCCCGTAGGAAGAAATACGATTCAAAATTGGACAAGATCGTCTGCCGAAGCGATTGGCTTGAATATCACGGAAAAAAAATTACTAATCACTCCAATAGATCGACCGCCGTTAGTCGATTGGCCAAAAGTGGTGTACAACAGCAAGAGCTTATAAAAATTACGGGTCACAACAATGCTAACTCAATAAAACCCTACTTGAATATTTACGAAGAACATCATAATCAAATTATTAACAACATGCGTAGTGGAAATACATCTTCATCAGTTATAGAAACTAACACGTCTGGATCTTCATTTAACTTTTCTAATTGCTCTTTTGTTAATTGCACCTTTAAATAAATTGTTTTTGCTCTGTATTTTTTCTATAATTTGCAAAAAATTTTCTACGACGTCGGTCTGTTTCCAAGTAACAAGCTTTCGAAATCTGTGATAAATTTTTTTCGAACAATTATCAATGTCCTTGGGTTATTACTACTGAAGATAGGTCTTGTAAATTCTATTTTAGCACTTTCAGTGCATTTGGTAGCTAAATTCATGTTTATGTGATGTTAATGAATAAATTAAGAAATTAAATTTTCCAAAATGTTTTCCACAAATGTAATACAATTCTAACAGATCTCGAGTTTATAAAAAATTAACAAGCAATGATAGCATTAGAAATATAGAAATATAAGTGATGTGTAGTATGAAATGCGACTCTAATTTTATTTTTCACATTTTCTGGAGTGATTTGTGGGGTATCATAAACAATATGTTTACTGTACCCCCACAGAAAGAAATCTAAACAGGTCATATCCGGCGACCTTGCTGGCCAGTTCTGCATACCTCCTCTTCCTATCCATCTATTTGGGAACCGTCTATTTAAAAAACGGCGCACACTAGCCTTAAAATGTGCAGGTGTAAACTTTCATTTTTATTAGTTTTTAAAAAAACACTTTTAACAATTATTACAATAATAACTAGGATTAAAAAATTGAACATGTGATACTGCGTAATGTTCGAAATAAAAACGCTTATCTCAAAAACTACCAAAGATAGGGATAGAGAACCCTTATACTTTTTGGAAGACCAATAAATTTAGGTCAGATTAGGCTATCAGACACAGGGTGTTCTATGTAAAATAAAAAAGTTATACGACTTAATATGATGCAAAACTTTGAGGACCACTGTTTATTATTTATTTCTTTCTTTATTCGTTTATGTACATCTACAGAACAAGCCCAAATGGTACTATACATAATTGTAATTAAAACTATTGAATATGTATATAGTATTATATAAAATAAAAGTTCTAGTTAAGAAATGTAAATTATGAGTAATATAGTGAAAAAGAAAAAAGAAAAAAACAAATATATCATATGTGCTAAATTAAATTAATTCCATTAATTACATTAATATTGTAGACATGTTTTAATTTGTTTTTTAAAAAGGGTGATATTTGTTTTATTAGATATTATATCAACATCAAATGGCAATTTATTTGTACATGTAATGCACTGGTTTAATGGTGAATATTTTCCTATATCCATGTTGCTTGTTTGTTGATAAAATTGAACAATTGCTCTAGCATTCGATCAAGGAACATGAAAGTGAAATAAACCTAGTATATCCGGGCATTTTATGATATTGTTAACTACTTTATAGATAAATGTTAATTGTGCTTTTATTCGTCTATTTCTTAGAGAGTCCATATCCAACATACTTAAACTTTCTTCATAAGATAATGTATTTTTGTCAATATGTTGCTTGAATAATATAAAATTTATAAATTTTCGTTGCACTGCTTCAATTCTGCTGGCATGAACTTCAAAATGCGGAGACCAAATAATACTACAGTACTCAAGCTTATACCGTATAAGTGCATAATAAAGAAATTTCATACAATTTATGTTGCTAAAGTAATAACTTTGTCTCTTAACGAAACCACACATTTTTAAAGACTTGTTAATAATATTGTCAATATGTTGAGTAAAACTGAGAGATGAATCAAAAAGTACACCTAGGTCCGAAACTACGGTGACGCGATCTATAAGAATATTGTTGATGTGGTAATTATATAACATTGTGGTATTTTTTTTTTACTGAATGTTTGAACCTTACATTTGGTAATATTAATAGGTAGGTAGTTTTGCTGACATTAATTAGTTATTGTATTTAAATCTAATTGTAATAATTCACTCTAATATTACGATAGATTTTTAAATCATCGGCAAACAGAAGAAAATTGGATTTTAAATTTTGACCAATGTCGTTGATAAAAAATAAGAATAATAAAGGGCCAAGGTGTGAACCTTGTGGGACCCCTGAACATATCGTTTATCGTTTAGATATAACGTTGTTGATTTTTGCCGATTGTGTCCTATTTTCCAAGTAAGACTTTAACAGTTCTAACAGTTTGCCGTTTACACCGTAGGACTCTAGTTTAAACAGTAGCAGCTTATGATCGACTTTGTCAAAAGCCTTTTGGAAGTCGGTGAATATGCAATCAACTTGTGAACCATTGTCTAGATGGGTAGCAATGAAATCTGAAAAAATGAATAAATTTGTTTCTGTGGATTTTCCAGGTGTAAAACCATGTTGTTGTTCAATAAATACAGAATGGTATGTGGAAAGTAATGCATCGAATACTATCTGTTCAAAAACCTTTGACATCGAATATAATATAGATATTTGGCGAAAATTTGAGATTTCAGATTTGTTCCCACTTTTGAATAAAGATGTTATTAGATCATCTTTCCAGATATTTGGAAAACATCCAGTAGTGATACAAAGATTAAATAGAATTGACATCAGCAACGCCAAAGTAGGACTACATCTTTTTAATTAATCGAAATACACGTTAGTCTGCCTTGTTGTCCATTCCTACTGCTAACGACCTGATACGATTTTGAGTAGACAATGTCAATATCTGAAGCAGGGGCAAAATTTTAAATGTATCTTATTATTTCGAAAAAAAAGTAGATATCTCATAAACAGTTGATTTTAGGTATAGGAAACATAATAACAATTTATAGTCAATATTGACTGTATAATTCAAAAATGTTATTAAAAACGCCATGTTCCATTTAAAAAAACATAACTTTGATATGTACACCCTGTATATGGACACTCTGTATATCTCAAAATAATTAAAAAAACTAGTCTTTAAAGACCTTCATAAATCAGATAAAACCAGTTTTCAAAATGTTTAATAGTATTCCATATATCGACTGACGCGTATTAACTGCCCCATCTTGTATTTCGATTGTTTACTAAAAATTGTATAAAAATTTTAAATTAACCGCGCTTGTACTTTACTTTCCCCTGCGTCCACTTGTGGCGCTGAAGATTATTCCGAATGCTAATACAGAGCTTGCCCGTATTATCTAACATGCTGTTTATCTATGATAATATAGTTAATATTGTGTCAATCAGAAAAAATTAAATATCTCATATTATTTCATATTTTCTTTTTTGTTGTTTTCGTTCCCGTCCTTCAAAGCATAATATACTATTGCTACATAATTGTTAATCAAGCTGCAGCTTTAGTGTCTCCTTTCGAATATTAAGCATCATTTTAAATCTCAAGGAAATTAAAATATCTTTGTTTTCAAGCTAGAATAAAACGTCATATTACTGAACTACTACCAGACGCTTAAAACGCGTTTTACTGTCTAAACATTAAAAGCAACAGTTCTTTTGTTTTCACAACTATTACCGGTGTGAAATTTAGCGACCCAAACCGGCGACCTAAACTTCCGAAGACTACCGAACACGCAGTGGCGTCCTTGCGACCACATTATAGGCTTATTATAGACGACCAAACACATTATTTTAAAAACAATAATGAATTATAATCTAAACAGTAGCGTAATGCACTGCGTAAAGCGCCATTCTGGCTCAATAGCCGGTATTATTTCAATATTTAATTGTTCTCTAGAGAAGTGGTTATAATTATTTAAAAATATAAAACTTTATAGCATCTAGGAAAGGAATGTTAGTTTAAAATGTGTCCCGGAAACATGCCTATACACCAATTACTACTACACTTCTTCGCAATCCATCGAAGGGGGTGGTTTTTAATTATTTAGAATATAAAAATTCCTAACGTCCAAGGGAAAAGATTTATCAAGACAAAAGTTATTGCAAAGTGTATGTTAGTAATATGCGCATACACCGATAATTATTAGACTTCCTCGCAGTCCGTCGAAGGGGGTGGTTTTAATTTATTTAGAACATTAATATTCTAACGGCCATGGGAAAAGATTTATCAAGTCTAAAGTTATTGCAAAGTGTATGTTTGTAATATGCCCATTCACCAATAATCATTAGACTTCCTTGCAGTCCGTCGAAGGGGTGGTTTTAATTTATTTAGAATATAAACATTCTTAACGTCCAAGGGAAAAGATTTATCAAGACAAAAGTTATTGCAAAGTGTATGTTAGTAATATGCGCATACACCGATAATCATTAGACTTCCTCGCAGTCCGTCGAAGGGGGTGGTTTTAATTTATTTAGAATATAAACATTCTTAACGTCCAAGGAAAAGATTTATCAAGACAAAAGTTATTGAAAAGTGTATGTTAGTATTATTCGCATACACCGATAATCATTAGACTTCCTCGCAGTCCGTCGAAGGGGGTGGTTTTAATTTATTTAGAATATAAACATTCTTAACGACCAAGGGAAAGGATTTATCAAGACAAAAGTTATTGCAAAGTGTATGTTAGTAATATGCGCATACACCGATAATCATTAGACTTCCTCGCAGTCCGTCGAAGGGGACTTTTGTCTTGATAAATCTTTTTCCCGTGGACGTTAAGAATGTTTGTATTCTAAATAAATTAAAACCACCCCCTTCGACGGACTGCGAGGAAGTCTAATGATTATCGGTGTATGCGCATATTACAAACATACACTTTGCAATAACTTTTGTCTTGATCAATCTTTTCCTTTGGACGTTAGGAATTTTAATATTCTAAATAATTAAAAACCACCCCCTTTGACGGACTGCGAGGAAGTGTAGTAGTAATTGGTGTATAGGCATGTCTCTGGGACACATTTTGAACTAACATTTGTCTTGATCATTCCATTCCTGGATGCTATAAAGTTTTATATTTTTTTTAATAATTAAAACCACTTCTCTAGAGAATAATTGAAATAATACCGGCTATTGAGCCAGAATGGCGCTTTCTACGCAGTGCATTACGCTACTGTTTAGATTATAATTCATTATTGTTTTTAAAATAGTGTGTTTGGTCGGCTAAAATGACCCTATAATGTGGTCGCAAGGACGCCACTGCGTGTTCGGCAGTCTTCGGAAGTTTAGGTCGCCGGTTTGGGTCGCTAATTTCACACCGGTACAACTATTTAGAAGTTGACCTCGGTTATGTTATATTATGAATGTAACAGTAAAGTACCAACCTGATTCGTCGAGAATAAAACGTCACTTTAACACTCGATAATCTCTAAAATTTGAAAATAACACATAAAAACTAGCAATAAACGCTTTAAGAAAAATAATATATTTCACTTGGAGTTATCAAATATAATTGTTTCGCTTTTAAACTCATCAATCATATTGTTTAACTTCTAGTAAAATAATCTAGTATTACAATCCTAATGGATTTAGAGTAAATAAACATGTTGTTTTTCTATAACAACATACAAAGTATACCAGTGGATTTGCATAAACATAAACGTCAGAGAAATATTTATTTTATTAAACAACTGTTTAATAAAATTTATAATTTTATATAACTTTGATTCATTCTCTTTTAATTTAATTTTTTTCTTACTTAGTATTTAATTATACGTATCAAGAATTGAAATTTGATTTATTGTTATATAATATAGGTACTTTATTTAACACATATTTCCAAAATGTTTAAACTTAGCAAAAATCGTCTAAATAGCAATTGAAATTTCCTTTCACCCACGCCCACAAGCGCATCCTATAGATGGCGGTACAGATATTCACAAAAATATAAACAACTTAAAACTCGTGTTTTCAATGAATACGTGCAATAATTGTACTTCAATATTGAGTATTGTTACAATTTCCCAATACATAACATAAATATGGGCCATTTATAGTTGTACGAAAGGTTATTCCATTATCAACGGTTATAGTATAGTTATCATTTCTACTTTTAATGCCTTATAAAAAATAGATTTCATATAAGAAAGTTTGTGTAATAGCTAATTATATTTTTACGATATTTGAATTGTCTTACGTTGAAGCATTCAAAACAAACAGACCAAAAGATAAAAGAGATTGGACGAGAGGAAAATAAATTTTTTATTCTTTGTAGAGGATTTTATTTGAACACGTTTCGAAAAGCCCTTGACAAATCGTTCGATCACAATATTCGCGTTAAAAATATTTATTAGGTAGACATTTAAATAAAAAAAGCAGTAACGTTATTGTTTAATTGGTATTTTAATTTTTAGGTTTCACGGAGTGTATTGGCCAGCATTTCTGATGGCTGCCAATTTGGAACTTCCTAAATTACTTCTTTGTCACTCTCATTGGACAGTGGAAGACGAAAAAATGTCTAAATCGAAAAATAACGTAATATCTCCGTTCACTAGAAATGAATTATATACGAGCGATGGTTTACGATATTTCTTATTAAGAGAAGGGGTCGCTCATTCTGATGGAAGTAAGTTGAAATTGCAGTCACTTACTTAAATATTAAATTGAAGATAAATTTTTTCTTAGATTACAGCGATGTGAAAGTCACTCGTATACTAAACTCCGAACTGGCAGATACTTTGGGTAATTTATTAAGCCGGTGCTGTAGTAATGCTTTAAATCCTAATCAGCTATTTCCGGAAATTGAATCGGGAGCTTTTCAAAATGTGGTTTCTATAGACGTGACAAAAAAATTAATAGAATCCATCATCAATTTACCAGGTAAATCTCTAGATTAATAAAATGTGTATTTTGTGTTTTATTTATTTATTTTGTTTTATCTTTGAAGAGCTCAGTTAACATTGAAAGAACATTACTTGTGATGCAAGTTTTTCTCTGAAATCAAAAATTTGATTTTAAATTATTATTGAACTAAACATATGATGAATGAAGGAGTAAAGGAGATGATATAGATTACTTTGCGAAAATGTTTATTGTTTTTAAATACTACCTAATATGCGGGTGTTAAAATATGATTTTTTAAGTTTATAAGAAACTTTATCGGAGCATTGCATGTCGATACTGGTTCATCGTTACTTTTTTTTTAAATTTCGCAAACTAAGCGATTCTCAAATACCGTTTTTTCAGCTTTCTTTTTTTTAATTTTTTTATCTCTGTTTATAAACCTAAGCTGGTATTTTCTATATATAAAGAATGGAAATTAGGAACATACACTAAATTTAATATTAACAATTTACTGGACGAACCAAAACGTTAGAACATCTTATGAAATATTCATCGGATTAAAGAAATAAAAAGCAAACGTTTTACGTGCCGATTCTAAAAAAATCAGTGAAAGGCGACATGAAGTATTTTGCTCGAAAATTAAAATAAACGCCTAAGATACATTTTTTAAGAAAAAGTAAAAGATACTGACACGGTAAATATACCTAACTTTTTTATGACGCATAATCCATTTAAGACGGGCCGGGTAAGTAAAGAAGAAAAAAGAAAATTGTGTTTTAGAAAAAAAAAATATTTCTAATAAAAGTTATAGATAAGAAAGTTTCCTTTCATAACTTTTTGTAAAATTAATATTCTCGGAGATACTGTTAAAACAATTGTTATATATATAAGTTATTACTTAATTGATCAAAAAAATAGGTTAAACAAAATTTGTGGTAGTTAAATTACAAACAACTTTTATTCCGAAGAGAAAATGTGTAAAATGAATATTTTTGAAAATCTTTCAAGAATAAGAAGAAAATATATAGGTTAACGGTCACTTTGGCTTGACAGATCATACCCAAATTCTGATCAGATGTGGGGAAGGGTGAGGATCATTGAGACATCGGAATAATTTTGATACAACTTCAAAATTCGCGTCATAAGTGATAATACCGCAACATTAGTTACACATGCTGTTTCTTCAACTTCCTCCTTTAATGTTTGTGTGAATGTACTTCAAGCAGTTGTAGTGTTAACGCTCCCACTTCGAATGAGCCACAGATTAAAACTTCTCGATGTTGAGGTCTATGGAGTATTTAAAACGTATTATAATCAAGAAGTTTATAACTACATGGTCTTCAACCCAGGAAAAACAATATAGCTCAGGTTTTTCATCCTGCCTTTACACCAATAAATATAGCAAAAGGTTTTAGCGCTACAGGCATTTACCACTATAATTCAAACATTTTGTGTGATGACGAATTTCTCAGTTCGAATATGTCAGATCGTGAGAATCCACTTAACGAATATAATATTTACTATTGTTTTTGATTTCAACAAGAAGTGAAAATCTCCAGAGGAAGTGAATCGATTTCCATAAAGCCACAAGGGAAAAAATTTGTGAAAACAAGAATTTTAACTGAACCCAAAATATGAAGCAGGATGCATTAAACGGACAGGTAGTAAAGACGAAGCAAATTAGAGAAACCTTGGTTTTAAAAGTATCAATTCTAAGATAAAAGTAGCGAAAGTGAAGATGACGATTTTGATTTGGATATTTCGATGAACTCTTCTAATTAATCGGGGTTGACTGATTAGCAGTGAGAAACGTGAGGATGATAGGATAAGTGATTTCAAACTATAATTTTGTTTTGGTGAAGTTTATCATTAAAAAAACACTATGTTGGTTGTTTCTCTTGAAGACGAAAACGATTTTTTGATAAATAGTCCAGGCAATGGGGAGTTTTTATTCGCACACACACCTGAGTTTGCGACAACAGTGGCTTGCCGCTTCAGGAATGGGGGGATGAAAACTCTGCGTCCCGACGTTTTTCGAAAAATAACGCTGTTGTGATAAGTGCTATCGGAAAAAATTCAAATAAAATATATAGTGATCAAAATTGTGCACAATTTAAACTCGCTTATTATGGTTTGCGAAAATCGCCATTTTATTAGTTTTCCACTTTACATTAGCTTATCTTACTTTACGTAGTTTTTATCACTAACACTTATGTTTCTTTCTCTCACTCTTTTAATGATTTTACATCTTTTACACCAAGGCAACTTTGTCGACAGATGTGTAAGTTGCTTTAATGTAAATGTATTTTCGTACGTGTTACGTTAACACGAGTCGACACTAGATGTCGCAGCACTTATTATTCTTTTACATCCTGCCAACTACCGACACTTCAATAATCAAACTAAATTCAATGCAACACAATTTCTAGTAAACTTTCTTTATAATGACAACGGCATTAAAAACTGATTGAAACAAATAACTATTTTTAGGTTAAATTTTATTATTGGCGCCCATTTCATAGTTATTGGCATTTTTTTTTTTTAGAAAAAATCCTCGTCAACCTCTTATTCTATAAAATATTTAAAAAATACAAACACTTTCAGCATTTGTTTTCGGTTCTCTAACACTTTTGTAATTACAATTATTTTCTATTTTTTAAATTACAAAATGGTGACTGATGAAAATTTTCAAAACTAGATATTCTGAAAACCATCAATTTTTAAATTAAAACATTTTTAAATTATTAAACTAATCATTCTAACATTTGTCTCAAACCAATTTATTCAAAAAAAAATTTATTCAAATTGAATTACAAGATAAATTTTATCAAATTGCAACAATCACTTCAAACAAAACAGGATCGATGCCATTAAATAATAAATTTATCGTATCATCATCTATTAAACTTCGTTTATGTTAAACATTTATTGATAATTATTCAGTTCATAATAGTACATATTGCGGTGATTGCATTTTGGAGTAGAATAAATTTATATTATACGTGAACATGAGATTATTATTAATTATTATTATTCTTTTAATAGTTATTATTTAATTTACAATATCCCAAAGTCTTGGATTCATAATAAAAATGTGGTTTATGAATAACAAAATTTTAGTTTTAGGAAAATAATTGAACGTATACTTTTTACAAATATGAATATAATTTTAGGTAACATTACGTGCACGACTTTACGCAACTAATATAATAATCTTCCGCTATAACTATATTTATTTTTGATACAAATTTAAATGTTCTAAAATTAGACCAACCTTGTGCGTTATACGTGATGAGTTTCATGCAACCTTTAACGTTTGTCAGTGGCCTTTTGACCATGAATCGTTCCTACGATGTTTCCTTTTTTTTAGTTGTTGCTTTTCGTTTGCTTCTTCATATTTAATTGTCTATAACTTCTCCTCTTCAAAAACTTCGTTATTTTAATTCGTTTTTCAACAATATGTGAACTTAACAACAAACACAAGCTTTTCTTTAATTTTTGGTAACAGTTTCATTAACTGAGTTAATGAAATTTCCACGTCTTTTCATTATTAATAAACGAAGAAACTTTTTATATTAATTATTTTATGCACACCCATTGTTCTGCACTGCTTAAAACCGTTTCTCTCCTT
Organism: Abscondita cerata; assembly: GCA_030710515.1. Taxonomy (NCBI): domain Eukaryota; kingdom Metazoa; phylum Arthropoda; class Insecta; order Coleoptera; family Lampyridae; genus Abscondita; species Abscondita cerata. Next base: position 94,960 of record JALBCR010001536.1, on the reverse strand, counting down.
ACTACTTTACTTAATTTCATCACGTTTGCACACAAATCGCTTTAATCTCTCAACATACAATAAACCTCTTATATCTTAGTACTAACATTATATATCTTTTTACGTCTATACATTAAAATTATGACCTTGTACAATCATTTCAATATGTCAACATTATCTTGGTTACTCATAATACGTTAGTTATAGATGTAATACGTTAGATACACAATTATGTTTCAAAATTTTGTTTTTGATAATACGATAAAGCTATGAATATCACTCGAATATTAGCCAATATTAGCGCATAATATTCTCGTTATATTAATAGCTATAATATATGTAATTAGATATTTACATCTGCCAAACCTCAGCTTAACATCTTTGAACATTTTGAGGTACGTTTCTTAAAAATCCTTAAAGAATATATATTTTAATCTCTCGATATCTCGGTAAGGAAACGTTTTTGGGAAAACGTTTATAAACATTTTTGGCTTATTATGAATCACAGAATCTCCAGTTTTTGTTTGCGCTTTGAGGACACACTTTTTATTAACTTAAAACTGCCTTGACATCTTTCGACTACTGCTTAAAAGGTTTATATGGTAAAATTTGGTTCTGGGTTTTTACATCTATAATGACTCATATGGTTATTTAATGTCGCTATTGTAGAAAATTATACAATATTAAAAATTTATATGGTAGAAAATTTAAAAGAAACTTGATTTTTATTAAGGTACAGTCGTTAATTTCATTCCGTTGAATTTACGTCGCGCTCTAATAATAATCGAAATCGACGATGTTCTGCGTAGTCATTTAATTTTGTAAATGCATTATCTCGTTTAATTAAAATTTAAATTTTTTATGCAATTAAGTAGTTATTTGCTTTTGAACTTATATTAAGAATTTGTTTCATATTTATGTTTTCGTGTTACTTAATTAAAATTTGCTCATACTTTTTTTTAAGTATTTATGTCTATATCATAAAATAGAATTGTATAAACATTAATTAATGCTTTAATTTTAATTTTCTTAATTAAATACCACTTTTGTATTTTTAATTTATTAATTAATTACGATTTTTCATTTGAAAGCAATTGGCCGATCTAGGCTTGCAAAAGTTTCTGTTTTTATTGTCTGTCGGTATTTTTGAATATCTTTTTAAGGCCTAAATGTAAATTTGATGAATTATTATACTCACCAAATACAATATCTTTTTAATTAAAAAGAAAAACGAATTATAATATAAATTTAGATTTTATCTAAAAACTAAACTTCACCGTGTTCTTTTCGGCCAGTAAACTCTACCCGCACTCAAAAATACGCTGGTTTTGGTCTACAAATACAAGAAAAGCTTATTATATCACAAAATTTATGGCTTTCAACGTTGAGCTAATCATTACAGTTTGGATGACCTCAACTTGGTACAAATATTTTTTGCGAAGTCCTATACATTACTCTTCCATTTTAGAATGTTTTTTTCTATAAAACCAAGATGATTTAAAACAATGGCCCATATTCTTACAGACGTATAACAGTTAAAATTTTTATATTTCTTAAACATAAGATTTTGACTTTTCATTGTCTTTTATACGTTCACATACAAAATACAATGAATTTGTTTTACTTGGTTAAAACAATTGTTTTTATTTCTTTTCTTTACAAATTGCCACTGGCTACTACTATTCCCATTTTATTATATGGGGCTGTCTACTACTTTTTTTCTTTTTATGTCTCTTACAAAAATATGCTCTCTTTTTTTTTCATTATAACATCTTCATAGACTTTCTTCGCCTGTCATGAATACTTTATTTTACCTTTCTATGTTTCCACATTTTAATCTTATTTTTTTCTTCCTACCAGATTTTGTATTATTTTTAGATTATGGCGGTGTACCGTTTTGGTACAGGTATTGGTGCCGATTTTGAGGATGGGAAGACGTCATATAATAAAATTATTATTTATTTGTTGCGTACAATGACGCACTGGTTTGATTATAAACTACTCTCTTACTACTAAGTTCTAAAGCTTATTTATACATTTTATATTAAATTCGTTGACAAAATTCTTATGTGGAACAAATTCACATTTTACTTTTTTGCAAAGTTGTTTCTGAGGTTTAGTATAAAAGCTTAATTTGCAAAGTTTAATAATCTTAAACATTTTGATGTTGCTTAAATTTATGATTAAATGTATTAGTCGGCACAAGTACTCCCAGGTCAGTGATGAAGAAATCATCACGATGTAGCTGTTGAGAGAGGGGTTGGTTATATCTTGGCTTGATGATGCAGTTTATTGAACATTGCTGCGGATAGTGTGGTAGTTACTGTGTTGATTGCCGCGCTCGCTGCGGATGTTGTAATGTAGTATGTATGTTTTGCTGTTGCTGCTGCAGATGCTGTCGTATCGTGATTACTTCTAAGACCGAGGGTCACAAGCTTTGTGGCGTGTAGACAACCGCGTTGATCCCGTACTGTTGAACGTCAAAATTTGAGCTACTGACTTTTGTGACGTGTGTTGTACGGCCGTTTAAACTTTTTTTCAGTTGAGGAAAGAGGTGATAGTCGGACGGAGCCAAATCGGGTGAATAAGGGGGGTGTTCTAGTAATTCAAACCCTAAATCACGAATTTTTTGCATAGCAACATGAGTTTTGTGTGCAGGGGCGTTGTCCTGCAAAAACAAAACACCTTTGGATAGCTTTCCGCGTCTTTTCTCTTTAATATTTTCCCGTAGAGTGGTCAGTAATGTCGAATAGTAATCTCCAGTTATTGTTCTACCCTTATCCAAAAAATCAATCATGATTACTCCATGGCAATCCCAAAAAACTGAAGCAAAAACTTTTCCAGCAGATTTTGGGACACGAAACTTCTTAGGTCTTGGAGAACCAGAGTGTCGCCATTCCATCGATTGTTGCTTTGTTCCTGGATCGTAGAAATGTATCCAAGTCTCATCCATAGTAACAATTCGGTTTAAGAAGTCTATATCGTTTTCAAATCGAGCACAGATCGAACGCGATGCTTCTACCCTTGCACGCTTTTGGTCAACATTTAAACATTTGGGGATCCATTTTGCAGCAATTTTTCTCATATCCAAATTGACGTGAACCATATGATGAACGCGTTTGTATGAAATATTCAGTGCTTCAGATATCCGTTTTAGCCCAATTCGACGGTCTGATAAAATCATGTCATGAACTGCTTCGATATTTTCGGGGACTGACACAGAAACTGGCCTTCCCGATCGGTCATCATCTTCAATGGAAAATTTACCTCTTTTGAAGCTTGCGTTCCAATTTTTGACGGTCGCATACGAAGGACATTGATCACCAAGGGTATTAAGCATATCTTCGTAAATCTGCTTACCTCTTAACCTTTTTAAATACAGGTACTTGATGATGGCACGATACTCCAATTTTTTGATTTTCACAATTTCGGTGGAAATCTTTTTTTATTTAATTTATTGCGTGACTCTGGTTTACTTTTTTGACGTCAAACTTTACACTGACACTTCTAATAAGTTATTGTTCGTTGCTATGGTAACGCAATATTTTGTTTATGCAAGGAACTGGTCTAGGCTAACTAGATATCAATACATCCTCGTATATCGGCTAAGTAAGAGGGCGAGATGTGAGCTCTTCTTAGAACAGCGTTGGTGGCGATGTAGACGGTGTCCGTGGAATTTGTCCAATGGATGTTGCGGCAAATGTTTATTTAAGCGGTTGATTATATTTTGTTTTTCTTGTGAAATTCTTTTCAATATTCTTTTAATAGACCAACTTTATTTATTTCCTTTAACTGTTCTTGATATTATTTACCCCGACATTATTTTTTGAATCAATTAATTATATCAGAAATCATCATCTCCCCCGGAATATACATATAAGGCTCACATGGTTCTTTATTTGCATATGAACTTTCCGAAGCTGCCTATAGGTGGCAATACGGGTCTACATTATTATAATATTGTAGTTTCCTCTTATTTTCACACCTTTTGGTCATTTGTAAAAGTACGCATGATTTTGTACAGCGTTGCGGAATAATGGTTTAGAAGAGGTATTAAAACTGTATGAAATCAATGCCGTACACAATCAAATGACCAAATTTACCCTGAAAATCGACAGAAAATCAAAAATTTTTCCGACTTTGTTGCGCACTATTTTTGTACGGTACTGCGCGTTTTCTCTTATTTTTCATGGATAGATTGATGGTAAGAATGCCGTACAAAAATATATGACCAAAATGTACCCGCTCTGCCTGTGCTTTTGAATTCTCACCTGCACTCAGTTGGACAGCTTACAACAGCATAGTGCTTAATCTTATTATTTTATGCCCTTCTATCTTTCTACATAGGTCTCCTGGTGGTTCAAATGACCTATCAACTTTTGACAAGGGCCTGTAGTCAATTCCAAGGTAAGAACATTATTTGCTACATTTCACTCATTTAAATTAGTTTCTGAACTAATCAACCGTTTCTGTTCTAGTAACCTTTTGCAGTTTAACGGTGCTGTCTTAATTTTCCTGGGTTGCTGTGTGTTTTTCATTTTTGAAATTGCCGTTCTTTTTTTGACTATTTACTAATTTTTCTTATTTTAGTATGGTCTATTATTATTTAATAGTTAATCTATCATTCTGAAACTGGAAACCAAACAATATAAACTGACAGAAACTAAAGGTAAACCATACAGTTGATAAAAGTTTAAGCAATCATCATTTTTTTTTGTCTAAAGCTATAGATTTGTTTGATATGTTCGCCCGAATCCTGCAAAAAGAATGTTTTTTCTTTCATACCAGGTTCATTTTGTTATAAATTTCTTTTTTGATATCGGTTTAAATATAGTGTGTTATTTTTTTTATTATGATTGTTTTTTTTGCAGATATATGCCAAACACATTATGCAGAGTTCAACTTTTACAAAGTGGTCGATGCAACTGTAAACACATTACATACAGCAAATCAATTTTTCGAACACCTCAAACCATGGGAACTTAAAACAGACTTGTCCAAACTAGACGTAGTATTACATATTACTTTAGAAACTTTGAGAATATGCAGTACAATTTTACAACCAATAATACCTAATATTTCGGATCAAATTTTAACCAAAATTTGCGTCCCCAAGGATCAGCGGTTCTGGAATAATCTTAAAGAACAATCTTGGAACAACAAAAAATTTAAATCTGTAAAATTGGCACCAGGTAAGGCTGTTGTTTTTCAAAGACTGGTGACAGAAGAAAAGAAAGTAAAAGGAAGTAAAAGATAAATGCTAGAGTTAAAGTTTTTTATTTAAGTATGTATCTATGTACATGTAATTTTAAGTTACATTCATATAAGGGGTACAAAACATTTACTTGCATAGTGTTCACCAATAAATGGAATAAATTATTGTATGGAATGTCGATAAGAATAAAGTATGTACAATATACGCTTTGTTTATAATAAAGTTATCTAAAGATATGTTATAGTTTCGATTGAAGTGCAGTTTCCAGAAATGCATAGGTAAATTTTTGACACTATAACTATTTCTACATGCTTATATATACAAACACCCTGTTACTCGAGTCGTATGGAAACTATAACAGATGTAAACGTGAAATAAAAACCAAGTAAAATCACAACCGTAAAGTTACGTAAATAAATTCCTATTTACAAAGTTGTACGAAGTTTTAGTAACACAAGGAAAATGTACACCAATGATATGACAGAAATCACAATTAATGACTAGTGCTTTACATGTTTGTACAACATTGAACCCAATTATTTATTAACATTAATACACTGATTTTTATTAAACCTATTGTGGAAGTTAATATTAGTTCAGTAGGTGCTACTTAGATTAATGAAGACGTAAAAGAATTTTCAGCGCTCGATAATTGCAGAAAAAGTTTCCTTCGATATTTCTTAAACAATAATTACACAGCCGTTTTTGAGTAGTAACGCGTTCGAATAATATCTTTGGTTTGCTTTAAAATCCAGTCAATATACTTTGGCTATACCATGGTATCTCTTATATTATCACAGTCTTGTCAAATAGCACTTACATCTTCATCTAATCCATTTCGTTCGGTAGAATTTACTCTAGTTTGTCTTACGCTTTCAGTACTTAAATGTTCACTCGAATATTCTCGAAACGATCCATCTCCTCTCGCATTGACTATAACAGTTTTAGTCCCATGATCGGTAATAAATTTATCGTTTGTATTTATCGAAACCGATTGATATCCGCATTTACACCAGTCTGGATAGTGTGCGGTTAAAATGCGCTTAAATGCTTCGCGAAATTCCGTATTGAATATAGAGTAAATAATGGGATTGAATGCTGAATTCGAATATCCTAGCCACGTTAATATTTTAAAAGTTATGTCGGGTATGCACGTCTTACAAAATGCAGCGACTATATTTATACAAAAGAAAGGAACCCAACATATTAAAAATACACCCATTATAATTCCTACTGTAATCGCCGCCTTGTGATCACTAACGTGATATGGAGAACTATGGTGATTATGTAAATGTATATGCAGCGCTTTATTTTTTTGTTTCAAGCTTTTTTTAGTGTCCGTGTTTCCAGGAATATCGATTGGGCGCGTTACTGCACGTATATTCTTTACGTGTTTTTGAGCATAGCAGTATAATCTACAGTAGATGCCTGAAAGAAAACAAAAAATTAATTAACAATTTAATTTATAATTCTATACATTGTTTTTACAACATTTTAATCTTAACGGCTTTCATTTAGCTTAGCTGTAAATGTTTTTGGTTAAATTTATTTTATAATTACATTTAAATTGTTATGGTATGTTCTTGTATGGAATAAATTGGCACTCGGTTTTTTACACCTCTTTCTCCTGTTATAAAGTTTCTAAAAATGACTGACGTATTTTTTATATATCTATTGGATATTAAGGAACAGTTACTTAGAAAGTGGGAAATTGAAATGTATATGCTTAGATATGTTCTTGTGGTTGATATAAATTACAGTTAATTTTAAATAATTAGTGAAAACTGTGTACATATTCGCTTTGAGTATTAATAATTTTGAATAAAATTTGATCTGTAAGCATAGCATTAGCATAGCATTAGCTGTATACGGAAAAGTATACATGGAGAAAATTTGAAAATTTTGTTAGGACCAACTCAACTAAAATATTTTCAGTCTTCTGACCCTTCCGGTTGTACCGGAAGTCGACATCAACTTGTTTATTGTAAATGGAACATCCTATATATTATTGCATTTTTGGATTCTACGTCAAATTTTAGGGCCACTCCCTATAACTAGGAGTTAGTTAGTTGTTTAATTTTTTTAGTCAAATTTTTACAGATGCAAAAGTACCTGGAAATATCTGTAACTTTTTTCGGGAACTCCATATAGGGTTAATTTTTGGTTTGTATGAAGAGAATGGACCAGCAAACGAAAATGGGTCCATACATTAAAAAATGTAATACTAAGTGTTTCATATTTGCTGTTACATTTTGACATCTTCAAAGAGCAAGAATTTTCTTAAGTCAAATGGAACACCCTGTATTTTTGTAGTCTGTAGTGCGCAGGTTGAAATTCACTTTATAATATAATAATTGTATAAGCATTGTTACCATTACAGCTACTACTTTTGGAGATATTTGCAATTTTCTATTATTGGGGCGTAGCAGATTTGTTGTGTTAACTGTTAACGTGCCGGCATGGTTGGAATCACAACCCTCAACAATGATTTGAAAATTTATTAGGTTATGTCAAATACACACAGTTTTAAGTTTCTCAAATAAAACTATTCATGGCTATTTTGATTACAGATCTGGTACGCCTTAATAGTAGAAAATTTTAAATAAATAACATATAGGGCGTTCCATTTAAAATAACGAAGTAGATGTCGGCTTCTGGTACAACCAGAAGTGTGAGAAGAATCAAAATATTTTAGTTGAGTTTGTCCTATTAGTTTTTAGTCATTCCCCAAATTTTCAAATTTTTTCAATGTATACTTTTCCGTATACGGCTAATGGTAGTCCCCGGTGAGACACTCCGTATACAGTATGACCAATAAAGTCCACATCATATGGGAATTTATTTTATTAATAGTTTTTTTTTTAATTTAATTGCTGTATCAGTTTTTACATCGATTAAAATGAAAATTTAAGAAAAAAATTTAGGCGTAATTCCCACTATTTGTCAAATTAAAATTTTTTCCCAAAAAAATGACAAAAGTGTTGTTATTTTTCAGAATATCGAAAAAAGTTATAAAATAAGTCCGTATGCAAAATTTCAGCTTCCTAGGGCAATTTTGATTTTTTTCTATTTTGGAAATTGCACCAAAGTCTAAAAATAAGGCTCAACGCAACCTATATAATTCTACTTGATTTTGTCTCAGTTATAATGTGTATCATTTTTAGACATAAACTGCTTTTCCAAAAATAGATATTAATTAATTTACCTTATACAGGGTCAAAAACAAATAATAAACTTTGAATTACATAAGAATAAATTTTAATTGCTCTATTTGAAATTTCTAGAAAAACACACATTTTAAATGGTGATACTTTAAAGAAACCATTTCTGGGGTGAAGCATTGTGAAAATCAAGAACAATTATGTAGGTTGCGTTGAGTCTAATTCTTAGACAGTGGTGCAATTTCCAAAAAATAGTGAGAAAATCAAAATTGCCCTAGAAGTAAAAATTTTGCATACGGGCTCAAAATTGTATTAACATTGTCTTTTCCTTATAACTTTTATCGACAGTATTCTAAAAATAATCGATGTAAAAGCATAAATTTTGAAAAAAAGCTTTTAATAAAAAAAATTCTCATATGATGCAGACTCTAGTAGTCACACTGTAACTATAGTAGTTCATTAGTTAGTGTCTTAACTTTTAGTTCGCTTTTTAACATCATTTGCTACCTACAAAATTTAAATTGAGGTTATTACTGTCTTAGAGTTATCACAGATATTTCTATTTTAAGGATACCAGACCGTTCTCCCAATATCGTATTGCAAATTCGGTTTCCAATGTGCGTTCTTCGATGTCATGTTAAAATCCACACGCTTTTAATTAATGTAACCACGTCGAATTCTAGTCAACCGAGTGACATATTTACGAACAACACCTACATACACATATTTTGTCTTATTAGTAGTAAACAGTGTAGGGAAGCTTGGACAGAGTAGCTACAGCTTCTTACCACATTGTCATCTTACCTCATGCATTAAAGCGCTAACTCGTGGAAACATCGTACCGTTGGAAATAATAAATTGGAATAATGATAAATATTGAAGTAATCAAATGTCAGCTGGAAATTGTTTAACATCACGTTAAAAGCAAAGGACTTGTAATTAAATCAATCATGTTGATTTTTTTAAATTCCATTTAATCTAAAATGACACTGTATGAAAAGGAGTGTGTTTAATTCCCTGCTAAAATTTTAATGAGCAAATTTTAAATATTGCATTACATGTTGCTGCTTCTGTGTGATCTTTTGCCTGTGTTTCGTCTGGTGGTCCTTGCTTTCAATAGACCTTTTCCGTGGGATATACATGAATTGTAGTCATTGCGATGCTTTTAGAAAGGCTAACAGGTAAAAATAAAACACGTGTACGGAGACAAAAAGAACTAGTAAAAAACTTCAGCCATTTGCTTATACAGTAATTAACCTATGTTTAAACGTTTGCCCCTATTTCATAACCTCTTAACCCGAGGAGGCTTAGATTTAAATGTGCAGTGTGTTACTTTCGTGTTTTCCAACTCCTCCTCATACAAAAATTTCATCACGCAAATATAAATTAAAGCGAGGAAAGGTAGAGCATTTCTATTTATATTTGAAGCGCCTCGGGCGCTATGATTAACTGGCTAAAGCTCAGTTACTGATGAGCGTGTCGGTTCAACAAATACAAGAAATTATATTACAAAGCGCGCTCTAGCTATACAATAATATTGACTACTAGTAGTTGGACATACGTAAGACGTTTGTCAAAAAAAAAACAAAACTATGCCAGCGGAAACAAAAAGATCAAAATTCATCCTGTCTTTTTAAACATTTAGACTAAATTATCAATAATTTGTGGATAGTTGCTATGTATCGATTTATTAGTGTTCCTACTAAGGGAGATTTTGCAACGATAACATTAAAATAAACAGGTAAAGCAATAATACAAATGATGGTTTACCTTATTTTAGAAATAAAATTGTAACAATTAAACGTTGATACAAAATCACGTATACACTGTGTCTAAGATAAGAATGAACAGCATGCGGATCTTGAAAACGATAGAAGATACAAGGTTGCTCAAATTGCAAAAACAGTTGGGCAATTTAATGTATATTTACATGGCGATTGAAAAAGTTTTTGGTTTTCAAGATTTTACAAAAAAAACAATTTTTTGGGGCTTGTTTTAAAAAATATTTAACATTTTTTATTGGCACTTTTAGAACTTTAGAAAATGGTGCTTTCAAACTTTTAATCCAACATTTCATCTTGGAGAAACCATCAATAACGTTATTTCTTTTATTGGCCGCATACAAAAAAGGACTTGTATGTTTGTTAGTGTTTTTTATTACAAATTCAGCAACGTTTCACACATAATTGTTTATAACCAAATTTTGAAAGAAATAGTTTAAATTGCCCTTTTTTTGTAATTTGTGCGACCTTGTACCTTTTACCGTTTTCAAGATCCCCATTCTGTTCATTTTTATCTTGGACACAGTGTATATTTGTAACTACGATTTTAAACCAAATAAATCAGGTCATATTTTTTTAGTAACATCAAGCACCGCTGGAGTTTACCTGCTGGGTGTTTATTAGTCGTGATTACTTTGAGTCTAAACTTAAATTAATTTTAATATTTTATTTTATTATTTGTGTTATTAGGTGAGTAAGTTTTTATTTTCTGTTTGGTGTTGGTGTTTTTTTTGTTTTTTCAATAAATTTCTGAAAAATCTTAAACAAATTTGATGAAGCTGTATTTATGTTGTGGAGAAATATATTTTTATTTTAACAGTTTACTCTAGTTTAAATCAAAGCTTTACAGTTATTACGTCTATATCTAATCTTCAAAAGAGTTTACATTTCATGAAAGCTTAGGTTAAAAGTATTATTTTTGAATCAGTTGTTAAATAAATTTTAAATATTTATGTTTATACAACTTTTATATCTGACACTTTCTATTGTAATTTATAACTTAATTTCAACTAAAGGTTTTAAAAAATAAATGGTAACCTCTTACTTGTTGGTATTAATAAACGTCATTAGCAGACTATGGTACATGATCAGCACTATCAATGTTGATGGTAATTACTTTCTATGTTAATTTGCAATCGTAGGAATATTTTGGATGGTTCGTACACTTTCTTTTCTAAAATACTAAAAAATGATAAAAAAAAACGTCGTGAACGGAATGTGGCTATTACTATTTGACATATGGTGTTACTTCCGATGGATTGAGCTGCGCAACATCTTTGGCAGAACAAACCGTTACATAATGTAACAAAAAAAATTATAATTTTTTCCCTCGCGAATAAAATTATGTTTTTGTAGTCCTTCTGTAGTAAAAATATTAAAACTAGTAAACTGCAAAAATTCAGTTACGTCACAAATTTGTGCGAAATTTTGGTAAATTAACAACATAGGTAAACTATTTGATCACTAAAATACACAAAAAAACTTGATTATTTTTGACCTCATATTTGGAGTTTCCTAATTAATTACCAACAGTAGTCTGCAAACATACAATGTCCCATTTTTTTTGATATCGCCTTTCCAATAAAACCAACTCCTGGTGAAAGGGTTCACCATGCTCGTCAGTGAAGCACTCATATTTTCCGTCAAAAATTTAGGTGGAAATATAAGATGTGTTTTTAAGAACGTATTACGTCCCATTTTATAAAAAAACGTTAACCGTTTTTTAACTATTTGAGAGTATTGGGGAAGTTTGTAATTTCCCAACAAATCACTTTCACAAATAGTATCCACTTAAGCTTTTTTTTCTTTGGTTTAAGGTGGAAACAAATTTAGGGTTTTTAATTAATAGGACCAATAACAACTCCTTTAATTTTAGCAAAAATTTTCTTGCAAAAATTTTTTATCCTTGTTTTTTGCCTCTATTAATCATAAAGTTATGTGTAGTGTCTGGCTGGACTAACGGTTCCTGTGTTTCATTTTTTTTTTACCTGGAATCGAAGCATTTCTCGTTGATTACATTTTTTTCTTGTAATGTTGATTTTTTTCAGAATTATCTCTTTAACACAAATAAGCAACAGTATTTAAAATCTGCACAAACTAAGCGTTGATGTTTGTGTAACTCGATTTTTTTCTAAAACAAATTAATTAACTTGGTAAGTTTTTTTTTGAAGAATTCATAAATATTTGCCACTTCTATGGTATATTTTATGGCCCAATTTTAACATAAAACCATTAATGTTAATGCAATAAACCAACCCAACCTCTTTAAAAAAATAAACGTAAGAACTATGTCTTCTACAATAAACAATTATTTAATATCAGGCTTCATTAAATTCCATTGCTTCAGTCTTGAACCCAGCACTTTAGACTTTTAGGTAGGTCTAAATCTCTTACGAGGTGATTTAGCTCCGATTGACTTAACAAATGCGACAGTTTAGGACTAGCAGGAACTTGAAATTCTGCTTCAACCTCATCTTCAGAGCTATTTGTAGTTTGTTCTAGACAATTAATATATATGGCATATTATGCAACTGATATGTAGTACCTAACTTTTATCTTGTTTGAAAATATCCATGTCAAAGTATGCTCGATAACATTTTATATTTAAAGGCGTTATAGACTTTTTTTGATTCTTTAGTGTTTATTCATCGCAAATATAACAAAATACAGAGTTATTCTAAATGATGAATAAAAATCCGAAAAGAACCATCTCCATAATAATGAAAAGAGGAATTTAATTTTTTTAATATATTATAAATGTTCAATGTGGCCGCTGTTTACTGCACTCAAACATATCTACGTGGTAGCCAAACTCTTCTCAGGCATGAGAAAGCGTATTTTCTGATACTGAAGGCAGCAGTGATACCTTTCCGCAGAGTTGTTGGTAGAGGCGGAACGTAAACAGTTTCCTCAACATAACCTCATCACGTGGGGTGAGATCAGGAGATCTCGGTGGGTAAAAGTGTAGAGCCAGGTCTTCATTTCCCTTGGTACCTATCCAGCGCCAAGGAAAAGATTCAATCAAAAAGCCTCGAACATGAATGTGCCAGTGGGGCGGAGCTTCTTCCTGTTGCAAATTAAGTCCTGTGAATCTTCCTCAACTTGAGGTTATTTCAACATGTTATTAAGGTACTCTGCAGGCCGCTTCTAGAACCATGACCGCCCGCCGAAAAAAAAATTGAAAATTTCTCTTTCCTTGTTATAAAGAACCAACAGAAAACACCAAAAACTGCACCAAAAACTTTACTCGGACAGGTGTTTTAACAGCTAAGCTGTCATCATCAGCTGAAACACGTGTCCGAGTAAAGTTTTTGGTGCAGTTTTTGGTGTTTTTCTGTTGGTTAAATAGACGCTGCAGTTGGTGTTCCTTTTCTTTGATATTGTTATAAAGATTGTTCAATTTGTATTTGTACTAAAATCGTAAGCTGTTTACGTTAATTTACCTAATATCGACAATTTTGCAAAAACCAGTTTTACATTGACTGTACACGTGATTCACAATTTTTTTTAAATTTTCCTATTGACTTAAAATTAAGTGTTAAATACCCATGTAGTTTATTAATATTCTCTAAAATGAAAGCAATACAATATTTTAGAAAAGAATATTTGATTAATTTTAAATAAAATATCAGTTTAATGGTTTTAAATGCTATTTTTCTTGATGTAACGTTATGAATTGATGTATTTCACTAAATTCTAAATTTTACAATTTTTTAGGCTCATATCCATTGTGTAACCTTTTTAATACATTAATTTATCGAGTTAATTTTGATATCGGTGTTCTGTGGAATGTTTAAAACCGAATAAATTGTTTGAAAAAATGTGTTTCCATTTTATTAATTAACAGTATGTTCTGCAATCTATTAACAGTATTTTACTGTTTGTAGCCCTCTGTCGATTTTTTTTGAATGAATTTATTTATAGTATTTTCTGCTTACTTTTAAAATTATAAAATGTAAAATAAATAAATTCTCAATTTCAATTAACATCAAAACGATTTTCTTAACAGATGACCTTAGTTTTACAACTATTTGAGTGACAATGTATACATGTAAGTCGTTAATTTAATTTTTAAAGTCTATGTTTATCTTAAAATAAAAACTTATTCTTGGTACCTACTTGAACATGCCTAATTCAACCTTCTAATTATTCAACTTTTTACTAATAAAAATTTAACAAAATGTTTTTGGCTTTGTGGATTACGCTTATAAATAATAAATTCTCCCGTAAAAAGTTAACAAAGTTAATTTACAATGCTCCTCACCTTCTAATTTATTATTACTAGAAATTTACGAACCTCTGTTTGAAACGGTTAATAATATTCGGGTGCATTTTTATGCATATTTTTTTAATAAAACGTAAACTCAAAAAAAATACGCAACACTAAAGGAAGTCTTGTCTAGCAATGGTTGCAATGTTGACTTTTTTTGTTGCGAGGTGCTATTCCCAAAAGAATATCTTGGAATCAATCCAACAAAAAGTGTGTGTGTTTATTACGAGGATGTATTGATATCTAGTTAGCCTAGACCAGTTCCTTCATAAACAAAATATTGCGTTACCATAGCAACGAACAATAACTTATTAGAAGTGTCAGTGTAAAGTTTGACGTCAAAAATAAACCAGAGTCACGCAATAAATTAAATGAAAAAAGATTCCACCGAAATTGTGAAAATCGAAAATTGGAGTATCGAGCCATCATCAATACCTGTATTTAAAAGGGTTAAGAGGTAAGCAGATTTACGAAGATAGCTTAATACCCTTGGTGATCAATTCCTTCGTATGACCGTCAAAATGGAATGCAAGCTTCAAAAGAGGTAAATTTTATTGAAGATGATAACCGATCGGAAGGCCAGTTTCTGTGTCATCCCCGAAAATATCGATGCAGTCATGACATGATTTTATCAGACCGTCGAATTGAGCTAAAACGGATATCTGAAGCACTGAATATTTCATACGAACGCGTTCATCATATGGTTCACGTCAATTTGGACATGAGAAAATTGGCAAAATGGATCCCCAAATGTTTGAATGTTACCAAAAGCGTGCAAGGGTAGAAGCATCGCGTTCGATCTGTGCTGATTTGAAAACGGTGTAGACTCTTAAACCGAATTGTTACTATGGATGAGACTTGGGTACATTTCTACGATCCAGAAACAAAGCAACAATCGATGGAATGGCGACATCTGGTTCTCCAAGACCTAAGAAGTTTCGTGTCCAAAAATCTGCTGGAAAAGTTTTGCTTCAGTTTTTGATTGCCATGGAGTAATCATGATGATTTTTGGATAAGGGTAGAACAATAACTGGAGATTACTATTCACATTACTGACCACTCTACGGGAAAATATTAAAGAGAAAAGACGGGAAAGCTATCCAAAGATGTTTTGTTTTTGCAGGACAACGCCCCTCACAAAATCTCATGTTGCCATGCAAAAATTCGTGATTTAGGGTTTGAATTACTAGAACACCCCTTATTCACCCGATTTGGCCCGCCCGACTATCACCTCTTCCTCAACTAAAAAAGTTTAAAAGGTCGTACATTTTCTTCCAACAAGGAGTAATAGAAGCTGTGGAGGTCGTTTGCAGAGCAAGAAGAAACATTTTTTGAAAGGTCTAGAGACGTTGCAGTTCGCTGTAATAAATGTATCCAATTAAGAGGAGAATATGTTGAGTAATAAAATATTTTGACATTGAAATTTTGTTTGGTTCTATAGTAGCTAAGAATTTTTAATATATTCTCGTATTAATGGAAGTAATGGTAATATTTTGATCTTCTTTTTCAAGTAGTAAAAAATTTAAATAGTATTGAGACCTTTATATGGTGTAGCAATTCAGGTAAATTTCTTCCAAAACTTGCAGCCCTGATGAATCCTTTACAATGAGGGGCGAAACGTCGGCAATGTTAGCTTATTGAGTCGTTTGTTTACCCTTCCTCCATCAAGAAAACCACATTAAATTATGAAGTAATAATTTTAATCTCTATAACTATAACTACTGGTGTATTTACATGGCCAGTTAAAAGCCAAAGTGGTTTGTGCTATGTAATTATCATACTCTTTACCTTCTCGACCCGTTTTGGATGATATAAAATTCCCAGTACCTACTAATACTCCAAAAAGCTTAAAAGATTATCGAATGAACTTTGATATATTATTATTCTAATAAACCGGATTTATGTCCAAATTCCATAACGAATTCGTAAGTAAAGTTCCATCATACATTTTAATCTGAAATTATTTCATTCAACGTTTACATAATATGAAGGTAAATCGTGATGACTTCTTTGTTAGTTTTAAAGCTACAACATTGTTTACGAAAGTTCATCTTAAATATTGTTTAATCTTAATTAAACGTAATTATTCGGCATGCAGGCGTCACCCAGTTCATTCACTTCAAGAAGGCGGAATGTTATTAAATATGAAAATACGGCGAAACTATTTAGAAAGTTTTGTAGTTCATATTCTGCAATGTTGTATTCACACACACTAAGACAACATTCATTCATACATTTCGAAAACAAGTTGTATAGTTAACTCTATGTTTGCAGCAAATCGCAATTCAATGTACACTGAAAAAAATGTTAATCGTAATATCAAGAAACATCATACATTGACTATTATTTCATCGTTACAATAAACAATTCAATGCATTAAAAAATAAATATTAGTTAAGTGATAACTATATTAATCATAGTGATGAAACTTTTTAATTAAAATTCTGTTTTCTGTTAACGAAATGATTGATTGTAATAAGCAACATTACTTTATTACAATGAAAACTTTTATTGTATAAATAAATTGTTGATTAATATTGTGAAAGAACATATTTACTGCATTTAAAAATGCATTCTTTATTTGATTACGGCTAAGTGTTACTTGATAAACAGTTTCAATTGTGTTAATGTTATCTTTAATCATCTACACAACGATTAATTGTGTGAATAAAATATCTTGATACTTTTATGATTTCTAATCATCAGTGAATCAATGAACGCCTTTTTTGTTTGAAGAACAATTTATCAAATTACCTACTTTCTATGTGTTACAGCAACAAAACGTAACAAAATCATGGCAATTCAATTTATTTGATTTTATTCTTTTTATTTAATAATTCCTATCAAATCAAAAGATGTAATAAATTATATTATACTAAGTGACATAGAAAGAAGAACACCCAGTAATAAAAATTTATTTGAACAATTTTTGGTATACTAGTGTATACAAATTAGATTAGTAAACGATCACAATTTGATAAAAATTAAACTGTTAACTTCTTCCAAAAATTTAATAATGTGTTGCTCAACCACGATGTCTTGTGCACTCATTAACACGTCTTGGCATACTTCTAATGAGGTGATCGATTTCTTCTTGATGTATCTCATCCCATGCTATCTGTAACTGATGCTGCAAAGCCGCTAGAGTTTGTGCAGGGTGAGGTAAATTGAGTAATCTTCTTCCCATAATATCCCAGACGTGCTCGATTGGCGAAAGATCGGGAGATCTTGGTGGCCAAGGCAACAAAGCAATTTGATTGGCCTCAAAATGAGCCAAAGAAACCCTAGCAACATGAGGTCGTGCGTTGTCTTGTTGGAATGGGCTGTTGAGGATGGTCTGAACATAAGGTACAATATGGGGGTCTACGACCTCCAGGATGTAGCGCGCAGCGGTCATGTTACCTCTAATGAAGACCAAAGGTGACCTACTTCCAATAGCAATAGCTCCCCATACCATAACTCCAACTGTGTGGTGCACTTGCCTATTCACAGAAAATTGGGTCTTTCACCGCGCCGTCTTCTCACCCTTGCACGACCGTCATGCATACCCAAACAGAATCTGGATTCATCACTAAAGACAATTGAATTCCATTCTTGGTCCCAATTTGCCCGTTCTCTACACCCCTAGACCATACCGATGCTCTGAGTCATGTACACAAAAGACGTATAAAACCCAAAGGTTTTATCCGTCTATAAACGGTTCGCATCCCAATCGGTCTTCCATGTTCTTCAAACCACTGGTTCGCAATCGCCCGTGTAGAAGAGAAGAGGTCCCGTAAAGCCAATAGTCTAAGACGGCGATCTTCGCGTTCTGTGGTTCTTCGACGACGTCCTGTACCTCTTGCTCTTCGTGTCCTCTTGGTTCCATGCCCGAACACAGACTGCCACAGTGTTTAAACTCCGTTGCGTTCTAGCGGCTATATCTCTCATAGACAAACCAGCCTCACGCAATCCCACAATTCTACCCCTATCAAACTCGCTTAATTGCCAAAAATTATGGCGTCTTTGCACTGGAGGCATTGTGATTGAATTAAAGAAGCCCTTTGAAATGCAATTTAAATCGCTAAAATGACAACTGTACTTACAAATGCTTAATTCATTGTTTTAGGGCTACTTAATCGTAAGTGTTTTTGAATGAGGTTAACAAAACAACCGCTAGGGCAATATGGCTAAAAAACTGATCGTTTTTATCTTAATATAAACAAATATATTCCCAAAAAAATTTACAAAATATTCATTATTACTGGGTGTTCTTCTTTCTATGTCACTTAGTATATTTATTCTTATACTTACCCTGATTGCAGATGTATACTTATTTTAAAACTTATAATTCAACTATACTCATAATTCTGCATTTCCTGACAAGATTTTAAAACTTGCCATTATGATCAATCAACAACATAATATTACGTTACCGTATTACGCGTATATTATTATTTTATTATTTGAACAACGCTTTCATAAAACTCTGTTGATTTCTTTCTCACACTATGAAACTTGTTTTTACTTGATCAAAAACATTCTTTGTGTTATGCACATTTATGAACACACTGAATTGTCAAAAATGAAATCTTGCTATATTGCGTCATGTTCCAAAGTAAACCACTCTTCATTTTTTACGTTTGATAAACAGTGTCGACTAATAGTGCCCAAGAAGTAGTCATATTAACATAGTGTTTTAAATCTAATCGTAAAGGTAAGTTTTTATTATCGCCTTTCATATTTTGAATGGCTGATTGTGTTTTACAGCGGTTTATATCTAATGAAAATAAACTTGACAACATTGCTGAAAATGTAACTTTCATCGGATCCCAAGTATTAACAGCACCACAAGTAAATTATACATCTACAAGAAGTGCAGAAAATAATGAATTGAGAGAATTGCTTTCTAGTTGGGATTAGCAAGAATTATTGGAACATTTCTTAGGTATATACAGTATTTGTATTCTTGAAATATATGTTTCAACTTTTTTTCAAATTTTAGATCAAAATATAACTTTGGATATTTTAAAAATTATTAAACGCCATCATATTGATAAGCTTTATGAAATTTACTATGGGGACTCACATTAGATTTGAGCACAATTTAGAGCAATGGCATAATTCACTTTGCTTTCCATTGTATCAAGCGAATAGTCCAATAACATCTACGTTGTCGAGCCCATTAATGTCACCTCTTCCATCATTTCCTATTTATTCTTCTCCACGATACGAACCATATTCAAGATCGGCAACTCCGGAGGATAATTTGAACGAAATCAGTTTATCATATATTTTGAATAGTTCCACAAAAGCATTGTTGTTGATAGACTTTTATACCAAACATCAACAATTTCAAGAGGATCAAAGAAATATGTTAATTCAAATTATTGCAAGGTATTTTGAAGATAAAAACTTAAAAATGTCGTTGGCTACCAGTTATCGAATTGAAAAAGAGATATTATCAAGATTCCCAAGTGAAAGATTGGTAAGTTTTTATTTTAATAAGATCAAAAAATAGAACATTGAAAATTTTATTTCAGGAGTATTATAGAACGACCAAAAGAATCAAACTTTACAATAAGTGCCTTAATTTAAAAACTTTTTAAATCAGTTGTGAAACAAAAAGTCGACAGTTCAAATATAACTGAAAATGTATCAACCTCAAGAGAAAGGAATGATTTGGGTATAAATTATAAACATGTATTTAAATATTATTATTTTTTTAAAACATCTTTTCAGTGTCTGAAACAGACGTGTAAAGTATTATTCGTTCCCTATCATTCGACAATCTTTCAGTAGAAGAATTTGATAATTGTTGGAAAGCATGTAGCGGTTTTAGAGTTTTAGAAATTCAAAACATGGGAAGTACTTTGGAGATTTTAGAAAAATGGCCGTTCTATAAGAAGCCATCTGGTTTTTGATTGGCAAGTTATATTACTTGTACATGAAATATAAATAAAATAAATTAACAATTTTAGATTGAAATGGATTTTGACGTGGCATTTAAGAATGACATAAATTTAGTAGAATATTGGGACGAAAACAAAGAAAAATTGATTCAATTTTTAAATGAAAATATTAAAGATAGAAACCTAAAAGGTTTACTAGAAAAATTTAAAGATAATATACCAGACGATAAAAAAAGTAAGTAGTACTGTTCTCTATTTTATTTCTGAATAAAACACTTTTTTATTGAATATTTTAGATGGTTATGAAGCAGCTTTATTTTGGTGTATGCATGGATTTTTCGTACCAACCTCAAAACAAAGTACCAAAGATAAGTTTGGAAAAGCTAACGTAAAAAAATTTACTATCAAAGATTCACAAGAATCGTTCCTTTTTGTTTCTCCAACAGTTCAAGAAATAGAAGATCATCTTCAACATCTTCAATAAACAAAAACTAACATCCAACCTTTCGTCTTTGCAATTGGAGATGATATTTTCAATATTTCTCAAATTTACGTTTATTTTGATGGAATTAAATTTAAATTCTTTAATTTTGTTAGAGCAGTAGATATATGCTTCAAAATAATATATTTGTTTAATTTAAACTTTCCAATACAATCCGTTATGTTTTAGAGTTTCATTGAAACTTTCTTTTACAAATTTAAATATGTTCATAATTTTTCTAAGGTCTAAGGTCTGAATATCTATCTGAAAAATAAACAGCCAAATTGTTACAAATAAAAATGTTTTATTTATGTAGACCTACCACCCGAAGATCCTAATATTGCAAGTAGTGACAATGACAATCATAAAGGTTTCATTATGGTAATGTATAAAAGGGTTAGTTAGTATTAATAATAAGTGTTCATGTAATTAAAACGAATGATCATCAATAGATTACTATGAATTATTTAAAAATTTAGATATTGAATTAATAAAGCGTTGTCATTAAACGATGTGGAAATGCATTGAAATTATGATAATATTTATCAAATGAAAATCAATATTACTCAATGTAGTACGACGTATGCGTCAGGTGATAAAACTATTCATTGCTACAAGAATAAATATTTCTTAAATCAATAATCATTATTTTTTCTAACAACTAACATATAATAACCTAATAAATGCTTTTTATATTATTAATAAACATGTTATTGTTTCCATTGTACGTTAATACAAAATTGAAATTCTTTGAGGCAAACACATTTACATCGGACCACTTGTAATTATTTTTATCATTGAATTGTAGTTCATTTTTATTAATATTACGTCCTTTCTTCGTTCAGTGTAGAGATGCGTTTACAGTTTAATTACATTTCTAGTGATTATAAC
Source organism: Abscondita cerata (assembly GCA_030710515.1). Taxonomy (NCBI): domain Eukaryota; kingdom Metazoa; phylum Arthropoda; class Insecta; order Coleoptera; family Lampyridae; genus Abscondita; species Abscondita cerata. The sequence continues at coordinate 73,291 of JALBCR010001536.1, read as the reverse complement.
TGAAAAATTGTATTTTTTTTATAACTCGAAAAGTAATTAAGATTAAAAGGGGAAAGAATTGCAGTTTCATGAGCTCTATTTAATGTGCTTTTCGTTCTTTCTAAATAATGCTCGGCTAAGTAGATCTTTCAATCTTTCAATCAAATTGTAAAGAAATAAGTTGGAGTTATTTAATCATCGTCGCTTATTTGGACAAAATGAGGGTAGACCAATCTACAACGAGTATTCGGACAACACGATCAAATGCTAATCTATCAAAGAAGGAAGTGTATGCAATCAATCAAGCATTTGGTACTACAAGTCAGTTCCAAGCAATGAACAATGAGATTGAAACAAATTCTACATACAAAAAAAAAATCATTTATAAGCCTAAGAAACACCAGCCTCAGTTTCTCCAAATAATTCAGGTTTAATTACAAATACTGTTTAAAATACTCGACGTTGGCGAGTCTCAATAAGACGAAACTCTGTATATGCAAGTAAAATTCTTAAATACACAATAATCATCATTGACATACTGTTCTATTCAGTTTGCAAGGAGGTTTTAGTTTCACATTGAAAAATTTAAAATTGACATCTTTTAAGTACAGTTTTCTTTAAATTTCTTTGCAATCCAATCCACGAGGTGGCGTACACCGTTAACTTTTATTATCTAGATTAAAATTTATTTATACATTTCGCATCCAAGCTATAAAAAATCGGAATTCAACATAAAGTATGTTCCCGGATTGATCTTAAAAGGGCAAATAAATTCTTATTTTTTATGTATTTTATTTAAACTAATTAATTGCTTTTTATTATTGCCTAGTGGCGCTGTGTACACAATTTGTTTTAAATGACCCCAAAGATAAAAGTTCATTATTGTGAGATCTGCACTTCTCAGTGACCATAAAATGTAACCATCTCCTGTCAGTTGTATTTTTCAATGACAACCCCCTACCAGAGTTTGAAAAATTTTGAAAAATAAAAAGATATTATCTCTAAGGTTGTCTGAGTTAATAAACAAGTAATTTGTGTTTTCTGGGTTTAATAACAGCAATTCATGAAAAGTGAAATTTTCGAACAAAACAAAAATTAATAATTTTCTCCTCTTTTAAAGTCGGTTCTATGATGTACTATAAGTAAAAGGAACGCTTACAATACAATTCAATTTTTAATATTAATTAAAAAGTGTTTTAGCCCTTTATAATAAAAAAATTTTCTCTAGGTTTGATACGGTTTGTCCAAAAGTGCCGAGAGCCAACATATTTTCAATGGAACGTGCTGTTTATTATTTCATTCATGATTTGTCGTGCAATTCTAAACGGATTTTATGAATAATGTCCTATACCTACATCTAACCGTTTTTGAGATTTTTCACTTTGAATAAAAAACGTGTCTTCTGCGTAAGCAGCTTTGGAATAGCATATTTCTTTAGTTTTTGAAAAATTGATCCTTATATTTCTGCAAAATGTAGAAAAAGAGTCGTAGTTAACATTTTTCTAATTTTTGACGTTTACTTTTATACAGAGTATTCAACATTTCGTGGCAAACATTCGTATTTTTAATGTCTGTAAAGTCATTTTTTTTTAAATGGGACCCCCTGTAACTTTAAGTCTAGGACTTAATTTTGGGTCAAATTGTATTAATGTCTTTTGAAACGATCGAATGTATGCGGCTAAATTTAATAAATTAAAATTTTTATTTTTATACTACAGGTGTCATGCTTAACAGCAAAACAATAATGGTTGTTCTATCGCGAACTATGCGGAGATAAAAAAGTTTAGCCGCATAAATACAATCGTTTCAAAAAGACCTAATTATCTTGAAAATGGTCAGAAATAAGAATAGGTAAGCTTAATACAGTTTGATACAAAATTTAGTTCTGGACTTGAAAACACTTAAAGTTACAGGGTGTCACATTAAAAAAAAATGACTTTACCAACATTGAAAATGCAAATGTTTGCACGGAATATTGAATACTCTTAGTAGTTTGTCGGTGCAGCAGGTAAAATTTGTCAATGTTAGGATTATAGGACATTTTCACATTTTTTTATTGTTTGCTTTAGAGGTCGATAATAAAAAAAATATTATTGCATTAATGTTTAGTAAATTTATTTTATTTATGTATTTATTTATTAATCCAGTTTCACTTGAAAACCTTGAAACTATAAAAGAAGACTTCAGCGATAGTACACATAGTATAAGCGTGTTAGATGATCCTGCGATTTGGCCTAAATCTTTGAATACTACAAATGAAGAACTAACCGTAAGAAATAACCCCCATAAGACTCATAATGGGAATTTATTTTCTCAAATAATGCTCCAGGAGTCAGAATTACTCGAGCTGGGCCTCTGCGCTAAGGTATCAAATATTCGATCGTTTGGTGGCTTAAAATGACATCTTAGACATTCACCTCAGGCAACTTTTTTTGTCAGCGGGCTTTCTTTCCTCTGGCTTTTTATGAGTGTATTTTTTTCTGGCAGTTTTTTATTCCGCGTTTTTTCTGAATTATTTTAAAAATTAATTAATATTAGTAACATCATTTAAATTCGCCATTACAATTGATAAAAACCACCATTTTAAGAAATCGACTCAAAACTTCATTTATAAAGTCAACATTAAAATCCATTTCATAAAATCGACTTTAAAAACCGTTTTTTAATTGACTTTAAGAAGTGATTTTAAAAATCGATTTAAAACCGATTTTAGAAATTGACTTAAAAACCGATTTTAAAAATCAACTTTGAAAAACAAATTTTAAAAGTCGACTTCCAAACCAATTTTAAACATCTATTTCAAAAGTTGACTATGTAAATCGATTAACCGATTAATCGGTTTTCAATTTTTCAGAAAAATGCGATTAATCGAAATTCGATTAATCGATTAACTGGTTAATCGTATTCCTGCAATATACTCAAGTATATCCTGTAAAAGTGAATTTTGTATGATATTGTTAAAAATTCTGACAGATAAATATAAAGACTAAATACATCGTATTTTTTGTAAAAGCACATTTCTGTTATTTTGTTCTAAAAACATTTTTTTAATGTTAACATTTAAACCTGAATTGACATATAAATAAAAAATTTTACGGATATCTCACAGGTAATCGCGAGTTGTTAAACTTTAAACAAATTTTAATGTATATCGAAAACTATCAGAGTTAGAGGTAGATAACCCTTGTACCGACTGAAAGGTAATTAGTTCCAGTTTCCACCAGGCTACAGAAATGCCTTTAAATTAAACAAGTTATTTAAGTTTTAAGTCGTTAGTGTAATGCGGTAGTACTAAAAACACCATACACATCATAAGATAATAGTAAATATTGAAAAAATGATGCAGAGAGCTCTTAGTAAGGTAAGGGTCTTAAAGACATGTGAAAAAACACTAGACAGCAAGCTTTACTGATTTAAGTTGTGATTTTGTTGTTTTAATTTGTCAATATTACCATGATTGATACAGTCATATTGCTATTACACAACTGGGTAAAATTTATTGCTGTAATTTGAGTTGAAAAACAAGCAGATTTTAGTGCAACTGAATTTGCTAAACTAAAATTGTTAAGTTTAATATTTTCATAGACTCTTTAATATTAATAAGAACTCATCAACATTTTCCTCTTAAATTTTTGATAATTACTAATATCGGACTTAGTTAATAAACCTGACATTGATTAACGATTTTCCCGACTAACAAAATTTTAATTGAAAATTTCAACTGCATACTTAGTGGAAATTTCTACCCAACACGTATTTGACTAATGTATCCAATTTTTACCACTATATTATGTAAACGAAAAGTGTGTGGGCTGTTAAAAAAGAAACGCGCAGATCGTGCGTGTCATATTGGATTTTTAGGTAAAAATTGTTCTAAAATAATATAAATCAAGTTTTTACAATTCCACTTTTGCATTCTCAAAAGCAAAATCGTGTTTATAACAGGAATTAAATTGTGAAATAAGACGAGGAGATGAAAATATGCAGACACGATATGCATTTAATATTCCAGATAACCAATTTCGAGTTGGGTTTTGAGTTAATTCGTGTTTAATGTTTAGTATAAGCAGTTAACACTTCATATAGCATAAAAGCATTGCTTTATAATCAATGATAAAAGTGTAATTTTAATATTGCATGCACTTAATGGCGCGAAATAAATTTACTTACTGAAATTGGCCGTCACTTATATGAGCATAAAATAAGATTAACTAATATAAATGTTAACACACAATTTATTGCCTCATTTACAATAGTGATTTACTGTAAGCAATCTAATCACATAAATTACTTTTGCGATTACGAAGTTTTCTAGTCGAAAGCACGTTCGAAATTGATACATTTTTATTAAATGATATTGTAAATCAATATCAAAATTAATATCGGGCGTTTCCAGTAGCGCGAATATTTTAATACAATCTATTTTTGGTGAAAGTAACCAGCTGCCTAATGGGCTTATTTTTAAATTTTATTGGATTACAATTCTAAAAACTTTTGTTACCACGTATACTCTTTAAAAATTATTTAAAACCATTCAACTTTTTTTAAATTTAAGTTGATAAATCTACATATTTGTTTTTTTGTTACATTAGAAAAAAATAAAGTTCTAAAGCAATTAAAGTAAATTAACTTTGGCGACAGATGTGCAAGCAAATCGATTCTTCGATTATTAGTGCAATCGCTGGTTTAAACAGGATTTCAAATTGCGTGTTGTAAATTCGCAAGAGATTGTACAATTGCAAACAAACACCGAGATTACCTATTGTTTCTTTTTGGAAAGCCCAAGTAGAAAATAAACTGCCTTAATAATTATTTGCAATACATACAAACATAGTTTTGTTAACAGTTAATATATTTCCAGAGATTGTTTTCTTTCTTTTGAAAGTAACTAAAGGGTGTCGAGCTCGATTTTTGAGAAAATTTGAATGCCGCAACCACATCCCGCTATATCTTCAAATCAAAAAAATATAAAGCTGTTGTGAAACATCACAACAATACATCAATTTTAATTAAAAATTGACTCTATAAAAGTTTGTGAAAAACTATAAAACCAAGTTGTTATACAAAACGTTAATTTAGATATGTAAAAACGAAAAACACAAAATATAAAGCTTTATTTAATTTAATAAAACATCAAATTTTAATCGACCCTTTAAGTTATTGTATAAATCCAAAGAAAACTACAAATCGAACGGGGGAGCCTTTCATCATATCGAAGGAAGGCACTGTTTTTGCTCACGGTCTTCATCGAGCCGGATTTCCAGTTACCCCAAAATATCTCACACTAAGATCACAACGGTTTCCTTACACTCTAGCACATGGTTGTTTGGAAGATCAAGTTCCAGCTACATGTAAACTCCAAATCACCTGATATCTTCTACATATTCCTCAAATCATATTCCCATCAAGGAAGATTCCACTAAGTGATCGCTTGTTGTATAAAAATTCTAAAAAAAGGTTAGTGAACCAATTTGTTTACATAAAGTTTGCAAAAACTCTCCGACAGTAAATACTTCTTTTTCGCCCTGTTATTTTTGAATTTCAAAAAGTTAAATTTTTGTTGATAATATGGATTTCAAAAATTTAAAAACTACTCGCACAAGCGCTAAAAGCAATATCACTCGCATTCAGAATTGGGTACAGACCTGTCAAAATATGACTTTAGACGTTCATAATTTTCATGTAGAAAAGAAAAATTAGAATCCGCATTTTCTGAATACGAATGTACTCAAGATGAAATAGATTCATATTTATTAGAATTTGATGAGAATTCAGAACTAGAAGATCGTGAAAAATTGAAAATCAATATTTTACAACATTAGGTCTTATTAAAAATGTATAGAAAAATTGACCTGTCAAAATGTTAATCTCTGTCAAAACAATGATTCAATTGGAAATAGCTCACAAAACGAAATTCAAATATAAAATTGCCACAAATTAATATTCCAAACTTTTCTGGAAATTTGCACGAAATGAAACCCTTTTTAGATCTCTTTGAGGCGTTGATAATAAACAATTCACAGTTTTTAAATGTGGAACGTTTTTATTATTTAAAAACGTTGGTAAAAGGTGAAGTTTAATTGCAAACTTGCAAACCTAGAATCACGAAAAATATGAAGTTCTACGATAAATGTATTTTTGAATTATTATTTATTTTTCTTTTAAAACAAAAACTTGATTTTGGTTTTAAAAAATTGTTTAAGGAAGGTCGTGATTTAACGACATTGCCAAATTTAGCAATTTTTTTTTAATTTCTTGAAAATTGTTTTGTGTTGTTTTAGAAAACATCTCAGGAGATGAAGTACAAGTTAACTCAGTAAAGTGACGCTACACTCAAAAAGTGATAATTTAGCCCTCTCGTGCTTTTGTTGTAACAAATCTCATAGAATTTACGGTTGTGCACAATTTTTGAAAATGTCTCTTTAAGAAAAATTAAAGTTTGTTGAAAGTAAAAAAAAAAGTGCACAAACTGTTTAGGCACAAAACATACAGTGGAAAATTGTTCATCAATTTCAACTTGTTTTAATTGCTCTACGCTACACATACAAAATGGTTTGCTGAATAGTTCATAAAAAATAGGTTTTTCTCAAAATCAACACAAAACCACTACTTCTTTGTCAAACGTACAAAATCTCTCGCAATTTACCAAACAATAAGAATTTTTTTGCATTCGAATGAAACTCTGCTGTCAAATAATCACCCAAGGTCATTTCCACTTGATTCTCAAGACACAAACGGACGCGCAGTTTCTGAAACAAATCAGAAACCTTCCCAAAACTCATCAAGTTTTTCTACTCTCTCTACAAAAAATTTCTGGCTGTTACTACCCACAACTCAAGTAACTTTGTTCACTGAACAAGGACGACCTATCCAAGCAAGATTGTTATTAGATATTGGAAGTCAGAATTCGTTTTGTACTGAAAAGTTGGTTAATCTGCTCGGTTATACATCCTACAATAAAACTTCTGGAATTTCTCAAAAACAAACATCTACACACATTAAAATCGTGGCCCGGTCTGTGTGTGTGTGTGTGTGTGTGTGTGTGTGTGTGTGTGTGTGTGTGTGTGTGTTATTCGTCTTCTCCTCCGAAACGGCTGAACCGATTTTGGAGATCGATACGTCAAATTGTTCAGCAGGTCCTGGCGCTGATCTTAAGCGAAGTAACAAATTGACCTGACGTTTGACCTCTGACCTGGAGCGGTGACCTCACGTCTTTAATTTTAAGTTTGTCTAGATTAGGCTCATTTTCAAATGGGTTTGGTTACTAGTTTTTAAATAAAATGGTGAACATGTACATACACTTAAACATAGATCCCTCTAAAAATAACTCACAAACTCCCTCAAACAAAAATACATTCTGACAAATTTTAAATCTCAGATAAGATCAAGATAAATTTAGCTAATCCTGTTTTCCCAATCTATCAGATATAGATTTGCTTATTAAAACAGATGTTTACTACACGCTTCTTACATACGGTCTAGTGAAATTGAGCAGAGGTCATCCCGCATTGGTAAATACGTTTTCACAAAATTATATATTTGAACCATTTGTTTCAACATCATATTCTCATCACTCTATTAATCACTCAAATGATACTGATGAGTTAGAAAATATCTTAACAAAGTTCTGGAAACTCAAAGAGCTCTCTGAATCTCTCACTCTCCCTTCAGATGATAAAAACTCTGAAGAAATTTTTACAACTACTTCTCGAATTCTTCAAAATGGTCATTATTAAGTAGATATTTCTCTGAAATCTGTAAATGAACACCGCAACCTTGGCTTTTCCTTTTCTTTATCACAAACAAGTTTCTTTTCTCTAGAAAAACGATTTGAAAAAAATCCCCATCTCTTTCTCGAATATAAAAAATGCATTGATGAATATGTGTCATTAGGTCATGCAAAATATGTCCCGCTATCCCCTACCAACAATAAGTTAGAAAAGAAATACTTCATCCCTTATTTATGCGTAATCAGAAATGAAAGCGTGACCACCAAGTTGCGTGTTGTTTTTGACGCTTCTTGTAAAACGTCTTCAGGACTTTCATTAAACGATATTACTTTAAAAGGATTTAAAGTTCAACCGGTACTATATGACATCTTGTGTAGGTTTCGACATTGAAAAAAATTATCGGCAGGTTTTCACAAATCCTTGACAAAATTTTCTGCAAAACATTATTTGGCGTGAGTCACTTCATCAATCTTTAAAATGTTTCTAACCGTCACATACGGAACAAATTTTGTTCCCTATGCTGCTACTCGTATATTAAACGATTTTGCTCTCAATAACTCTGATTATCCCTTAGCATCAGATGCTCTGCTCACTCAAACTTATGTTGACGACATTTTGGCTAGATGTGACTCGGAAAAAAAGTTGCCCGGACTCTATTCTCGATTGACTTCTTTTCTCTCTAAGCACGGATTTAACTTTCAAATATGATTTTATAAAAAGAATATCTCACCTTCAAACAGAGGTAGATTTTAATCTAGAAGAATCTCTATGTAAAGTTCATGGTCTAAAATGGAACCCCTCATCAGACAATTTTCAAATCTCTGTTTCTTCTCACCCTTTACATAATATTCCAATTTCAAAAATAAAAATTTTATCATACCTCGCTCAATGGTTTCATCACCCCATAGGACTAGTGAATCCTGTTATAGTTAAAGGAAAAGTTCTTATGCATAGATTGTGGTTACATAAAGTGGATTGGGATGAAGAAATACGCAAAAAATGAAATGATGTTTAGCATTTTTTCAGAATCAGCTGGCGTTTTATTAGTTTCCGCTGGAATCTTAAAAGAATTTTATTATTATTTGCAAATATTCTTCAAAATCTGCAATTATTTCGTACCCGGTTTTGTCTTTCGCAAATTTTGGGAAATCTTTCCAAATAATTATAAAAATCTTTGAAGACTCCAGTGTGAAGTACTATAATCTTCATCACTTCATTACAACACCAGTCGATTCAGAAAAATGCTAAACAGCCACTATTGCGTAATTTTTCTTTCTCGGTTTTATATTCACGTTTTGCCTTACGCAATATTTGCAACGCGCAATGGAGATCTTTAGTTATGCTAATAAAAATCTGTAAATATATTATTTTGATGATGCATTTATAAGTGACAAGTGCTCAACATAAAGCATTTTTTAATTATTTTTTACTCGGTTTTATATTCTCATTTTGTTCGGTTTTGTCTCGATTTTATATTTATGTTTTGTAGTACGTCGATTTTAGAGAATATATGCACATAATTCTTAAATTTTTTGAAGATTTTAGTAAAAAGAGAATAAAAAAAAATCATTATTACGGTCCATTTATTCCAAGCAAATACTTAACATCAAACACTGTTGCGATTGTTTTATTAAATGGTTTTATATTCACATTTTCCACGGATTTATCTCGGTTTTATATTCACGTTTTTCTTACGCATTTTCCAAAAATATTCGGAATGTACGATGGAAGTCTTTGGATATGGTAATAAAATTCTGTAAATATATTATTACTTTGATGCATTCACACATGAGCCGTGGTTGCGACCTTTTCTTACTCGATTTTATATACACGTTTTACTTGGTTTTAAGTCGGTTTTTTATTACGTAAATTTTGAGTTATATTGGCACATAATCTTCAAATTTGTTGAAGATTCCAGTGAACGGGAGTAAAAAATCATAATTAGGGTTCACTTATCCCTGGCAAACACTTAACCTCTAGCGTTGTGGCGATTTTTTACTAGGTTTTAAATTCACGTTTTGCTCGGTTTTGTCTCTGTTTTATATTCACGTTTTTCTTTGCTTAGTCTTTGCTCGGTTTTAGATCGGTTTTAGTTTTATATTCCCGTACGTGTGCTGGAGACTCATGTGAGCGACATTGTGGTTATCACGATGGGTGCTAGATCGATGTATTAAATAAAAAAAAATGAGGACGCCAGAAGTTCACCTCCTATTTAAGAAATTTGAATCTAGATAATCTCAATATGTATTATACACGGTGGTGCTTTTGAAAATGGGTCATAGCTTAATGGTTTTGGTATCAAAATAAAGCTAAAATTAGTTAGGAATCAGCTGAATTTCACGTTGTTTTCAAAATTTGTCAATAAAAATAAAAATAAGTTTTGATAATGAAAGAAAAATAGTATTGGGTTGCCTAAACAATCAACATTTCTACATTTTGACAATAAGGCTGAAAGGAAAATCATTAATAAGCAAATAAAAACTTTATTCCCAAGGAAGAGCTTCGAATGATATTAGAACTGAATTAAATAAGAAAGTTACAATAAATAAACATCAAAATTACTAATTTTTATTGATGAATTTTCAAAAAGACCGTGTAATTCAGCTGAAGATACAAAATATATTTGCCCAAATTCGATAAAATTATACTTTTTTCTAATTCTTTATGTTGGAGTCATTACTGGATAAATTTTAAGCGCACGCAGATTTTCTTATTCAAAATAAGAAGCAGACATTTCTATGTATAAAATAGATTCCGGCTCTCTACAACACAAAATTTTTGCAAGCAACCTTCTACAATAGCAAATAACCGTCCCTATTGATCTGACAGCAAATCATTGAACCTTCTTCTGACACGTTTAGTAACAATTAAACATTATAATACAGACTTATGAACAACACCTACATACACGTGTTGCATCCTAGTAGAGGGTGAATATATCAAATATTATTCAAATGGTTTTTAATTATTATAATTCTACTTGTCGACTACTGTTTTATCGCAGTAACCTGCAATAAAATGGTTCGGTAGTTTAAGTATTGCTTAAGCACTATTGACAATCTTCACTGGCCCTAAGTGCCGTTTCAGGTAAGACGTAGGAACGCTCTACTCCCTAGACTGAAAAATTATATAGCATTGAGTTAAATGTGACATTTCAGATACTAGCGTGTTGCAGCGGCGTCTGCATTCGGCGTAGCAACGTCGCGTCAGGCGTACGGGCATGGTGGTAATATGTGCTATTCACATGATACACCGCGCAACCGCCGTTTTATGCATACGCAGTTACCAAGACGTTGCACGTCTTTTATTTTAGTTTACTAAATAATAAGCCGCAATGGCAACAACCCTTGATCTGTATGTTACGTAGTAATTTTGATACTACTCATGTGAAAACAAAAGCGTGACGTGTCCTAAACGCCTGACATACGACATAGAGGGCGTTATTCGCCTCATCTAAAACGGCACTAACGCACTAGTAATTTTTTTTGTAACAACAAATGTTGGTTAAATGTACGAGCGAAGCATCTTATTAAAATTATTGAAGCAAATTTTCTATACTAGTTAGAATTGGTATAAGAAACTTCTTTTAATTTTTTATCATAATGATGTATTTTCCAAAGTAAGCAAAATGTCAATTAGTTTCAATTTTTACAAGGGTTTGGGTAAGACATTGACTTTAATTTATTGAATGTTGAACCCTCGACAAATTATACTTTATTTCACAAAATTGGTCTGGTATCCCACGAAGCTTACTTTTCTAGTTTCACTGTTCACTATACTTTTTACATCTAAAAGTACTTAATAAATCGGCGATAAACCAATGATAAAGCTTTAAAAAACAAAACAAAATTCAAACAGGGGAATCCCATTAAAATCTGTTTTGTTAAAACTAAATGAAGCCGTTAAAATGCTTTTGTAATAATAAAAAAACATTTTAATAATAGTAGTAATTACTTTTAAAAACACAATTCAACAACAAACACGATAACTAATAAAATAGAAATTGATAACGACTTACCTATCATAACAATACAAGGGACGTAGAATGAAATGCAACTGGAAACAACAGCATATGTAGGAGTGAGATCCAGGGCACAAGTCGGGTAGTTTTGTCCACCCGCATTGTAAACTAGAGGCTGTGGTGGTCTATGCAACCCCAATGATATGGGAACAAATGATATCAAACCAGCTAGAAGCCATACTGTTGCTATTGTCCCCACAGCTACTCTTCTCGTTACCCATCGAGTATACCTGAAAATAAAATTTAATTTCAGTACAGATACATTGCACAAAGTCGAAATTTTATTAATGAAAAAAATTCACTTGTGTAGAAACTCTAGCATTAATAATTATAGTAGTTTTTCAGATTAATTCCAATTTCGAATTTTTACTAAAGATGTTTAAATTAAAATCGTTGTTGGCGATGATAGAAATTAGCTTCAAATTTTTAACAAAGGCTATAGAATATTTTTATTATTAATATTATTTCCAAAATATCATGTAGAGAAGAATGCTTAAAATTCAAATTAATTTTGTGTTTGTTAAAAATTAGAAATAACTGAAGTAATTAATCTATCAGCCGATTATAAATCTGTATACCTACACACAAAAATGAATAACTTTTTTACTGTACGTGTAGGTTGAATTTTTTTGGGGTGCATTAGGCATATTGCGAAAAAGGAATATTATTTTGTAGAATTTATGAGTTACTTTTTCAATAGAAACCAATCGTTACCGACATTGTTGTGTACTTCGTATTATGTGATTTGATACAGACTATATTAATCAAAAAGTTTAATTGCAAACATTTCTCCACCTATCATCACACACGCATGAATAGCAAAACTTGATGATGCACTCGAATGTATATATTTTTATAAAGAACTCGAAAAAATTATTTCATAGGGACATGTGAATTGAAAATACTACTAAATTGTAGAACGTCGGTCGGAATATGTAGGACTCATGTAGTTGCGTTTAATAATTAAGTTATTTACAATTCAATTATTTAACAATATAGATAGATTCAAAACTTACTTCTTCTTTACAAAGGATATGTACACTCATGAAATTTAAAACTTGGACACCACAATTTCTGTAAACAAAAGTTTGCACATTGTGAAGCGGGCTTAAGGGTATCATTTACAATTCTAACAGCAGGTAGTCTCAGCAGGGGTTATCTTATAGAAGGACTGTAGAATGAATCATTACACTAAGCACGTTTTAGAAAATAGGTAATTTACGTTGCTTACTTAATTTTTTTCTTTAAAGAATATATTTGAAGGTATCGCTAATTAAACACCATAGCTCGATTAATTATCGAATCAAAATTTTGTTTAGGAAATGTTTACAAAATAAAATTAGAAATAATTTTGATTTAAAAAACGTCTACAAGCAATAACTTTTAAATTAAATCAAAAACTAAACATGGTTATTTGGGTTGACTGATTATTACTTATTTTTAAATAAATCTAACCTACTAATTATTGTAAGTTATTAAAAAAATCATTAAACTCTCTATTCATAATATTTAGTCCTTACAAAATGTATATTTTATGACGTTTCATTTTTTTCTGTAGTTAATATAAAAAGTGAAAATAAAAACTAAGGCAATTCTTATTGTCAACGTATATATTTAGTTTTTTGACAAGAATTTATTACATAATTATAATTAAGATACCAAGTTATAGTTTAAAATTAAATGAAAACTTTTTTTTTAATAAAGGTATTACTATATAAATAAATATAAGAAATCAATAATGGGTGTGACCTCCATTATTATTGATACATTCTTGGAGGCGTCTGCTCATTGACGCTATCAAGGTATCAATATAATTAATATTAATCGTTTCCCATGCGGTATCAATGGCTGCAATTAGTGCATTACGGTTTACTGGTATAAAATTTGGCCCTTGTTGTCTTCGGATAACAGCAAGTATTCGAGCCCAAACATTTTCGATAATGTTAAAATCTGGGCTTTTTGCTGGCCAGGGTAACAGCTCCAAGTTATTTGCTTGTATCCAGTTGCGCACAACCTGCGAAGTATAGGGTCATCATATCCCGATAGTTAATTATCGAATGTTCCAAGAAAATATGTGTAAATAGTAAATGGAATCTACTAACGTAACGTTAAGTCGTTAATTATAGTTACATAACTCTCCTTTCATATTAATATGCTTATTGTAAAGCTTCGTACACACCTGAACAACAAACCGAGGAACAAACAGAACAACGAACCGAACGGCAATCGGAACATTAATTTGGACGGTGCTACGTACGAATTTTAGAACAGATTCGCAAGTCCTGATTGTTCCACGAACGGTTTGCGGCGTTCCCGCAACTTGTCGGTTTTTTCTCCGACATCAAAGAAAATGCGCGCGAATGCGTTTGCAGGTTTGGACGAATCTAAACAAAACGGCGAACAAACTTATGCGGGAGAATTAAATTATTTATTTTTTGTCCTCCCTTTTGTGGGTTTTTTGTGTTTTAGGTAATATTATGGAGTTGACAGAAGAAAAATGTTTTAAATTAATCAGTGTTTAAGAATGCAAGAAAAAAATGATGTCCCTATTAGCATCATTTGGGCGGGAAATTTCCAAAATAAAAAAAAGCGAAGTAAATTATAATTTTTACTCTTCTTTGTGCGTAAAAATTTGGTTGGCACTATCTTCTTGTTTTCCGCAATTTTCTCTTCTCAATAATAAATATATATGAACTGAAAACTACTGAAAATAATTATGGGAACAGCACAAACGTTCCGTTTGTTGTTCGGATTGTGGAAATCATAAAAGATCGTTTGTCGTTCTGTTTGACTTTCGGTTCGTTGTTATGTTTGTTGCTCGGTTTGTTGTTCAGGTGTGTACGAAGCTTTACAACTTAAGCAACAATTTTTGGCGAATAAAGATTAGTTTGTGATGTAATATTAGAAACACAAATTTATATCATATCAAATTTATGACAACTTAAAACCAAGAACGTGTATGTTATTGCTAAGAAATTATTAAGGAAAAGCGCAATTGCAGTGTAAATATTTATAATTAGATATTTTCGAAAGTTTATAAGTCCTCTATTGTAATCTTAATACTTAAAAGAAAATCCTGTCCATTAGCATTATAAGGAAATGGCTTTTACTTTATGAATAAGTTTCAATAACAATAGAATATCCTTGCTTGTTTAATTTACTTCCTTTGAGTCATATTGCTCTAAGGGTTGTTACATTGGTCATTAGAAGTATGTAATAAATAAACAATTACCTACTGTTTGAGAAGGGGTAGTGTGAACCAATAAATAAAGTAAGAAATGTAAATTCCATTTTAGTTTAAAATTTCAAGTGTTGTGAAAATGCCACCTCATCTCGGTGCTGATTTGAAAGCGCGGATTGTTTCGGAATTAGCGGCGGGCCGTAGCGTGCGTGAAATTTCACGTATGTTAGATATACCAAAAGCACCGTAGGGCATTACCGAGTAAAATGGAATCTTGAACACACTTGGGAAAGAGCCATCGGAAGTGGTAGACCTAAAGTATCTACACGTGCTCAAGATCTCGAGTTGTTTCATTACGTAACAGAACAACCATTTGCTACATACTCCAGGGCTATAGCAGATACACATTTTCCCGGATGCCGTATAACTGCAAAAAAAGATTAAAGGAGATGGGAATAAAGAAGTATAATGCTGCTGCGAAAGAAGTTCTCAGTGACGAAAATATGAGACGTCGTCTGGAATTTGCAAGGCGATATGTGAACGAACCTTTGGAATTTTGGAATCGAGTGATTTTAGCGACGAAAAACGTTCAATAGCCGCAACGATGGACCACTAAAAGTTTTTAGAATGGAAGGAACTCGTTACGAAAATAATCACATATGTCCTAAAAAACGAAGTGGTTATTTTTCTGTGAATGTGTGGGGTTGGGTTAGCGCGCGGGGTCCAGGAGTTTGTTGGGCTATCGATGGACGTCTTGATTCTGCTGCGTATTTAGATATTTTGGAAACTATTATGAAACCTTCAGTCGAAGTGTTTTATCCAGACGAAGATTATATTTTCCAACAAGTAAGTATTCTTATTTCACTATACTTTCTCCAAAAAAGAGTTGGAATCTGTTGAATTAACATTTTCATAATGTATTTTTGTTGTTAAAGGACAACGCCCTATTCATACTTCGCGGGTTGTGCGCAATTGGATACGAGAAAATAACTTGGAGCTGTTACCTTGGCCAGCAAAAAGCCTAGATTTTAACATTATCGAAATATTGATACCGCATGGGAAACGATTAATATTAATTATATTGATACCTTGATAGCGTCAATGAGCAGACGCCTCCAAGAATGTATCAATAATAATGGAGGTCACACCCATTATTGATTTCTTATATTTATTTATATAGTAATACCTTTATTTAAAAAAAAGTTTTCATTTAATTTTAAACTATAACTTGGTATCTTAATTATAATTATGTAATAAATTCTTGTCAAAAACTAAATATATACGTTGACAATAAGAATTGCCTTAGTTTTTATTTTCACTTTTATATTAACTACAGAAAAAAATGAAACGTCATAAAATATACATTTTGTAAGGACTAAATATTATGAATAGAGAGTTTAATGATTTTTTTTAATAACTTACAATAATTAGTAGGTTAGATTTATTTAAAAATAAGTAATAATCAGTCAACCCAAATAACCATGTTTAGTTTTTTTGATTTAATTTAAAAGTTATTGCTTGTAGACGTTTTTAAATCAAAATTATTTCTAATTTTATTTTGTAAACATTTCCTAAACAAAATTTTGATTCGATAATTAATCGAGCTATGGTGTTTAATTAGCGATACCTTCAAATATATTCTTTAAAGAAAAAAATTAAGTAAGCAACGTAAATTACCTATTTTCTAAAACGTGCTTAGTGTAATGATTCATTCTACAGTCCTTCTATAAGATAACCCCTGCTGAGACTACCTGCTGTTAGAATTGTAAATGATACCCTTAAGCCTGCTTCACAATGTGCAAACTTTTGTTTACAGAAATTGTGGTGTCCAAGTTTTAAATTTCATGAGTGTACATACTGTAAGAAAAGCATTCTTCGAATTAAGTACATAGTCTTGACACAAGGTTTTAATTAAATTGCATATAAACGGCTATAATGCTTTGACACAAACACCTGCACTTGAAAGTTCAAGAAATTATTATAATGTTCTTCGTTACTTTAAAAGAAAACGGGATAATGAATGTGCATTTACATCTTTTTGAATTATTACTCAACTTGAACCAAGTTTAATTGTGTTATATTTGTACTTATCTACAAAAACATAATAATAATAATAATAATATACAATAATGTCAATAATATGTCAACTAACGATGACAATTTGTTTGATGAATATCTTTAAAATTACCCTAAATGTAGCACTAATACGTTTATTAAAGAATTGATCGTACCGTCCTATGACAGCAGAGCTGCTGGTTCTTTAAGATTTGCCCGTAACAATGACTTAGTTCGTCCATTTTACAATTTTTGAAATAGTTTTGTCAACTTTAAAGAAAATCTTAGTATTTCTTCAGAAGGAAGCAGTGAACATGGTATTATTTGTTTACCCAAAACTTGAAAATCAAGAAAATCTTCGCCCCGCAAAAATTGCCTACCTTTAGCTTTAAAATTTTTAATTCAAAACAAAGTTTTTTTTGCCCACATTGCTCAAAAGACAGAAGTAAATGTTTTGTTCCGAACAAGGTTTAAACGTCGGATATCGGTAGAATTCATCCAAACATATGCATTAGTTCTCTTGGTTCATATAAATATCCCCAAAACTCAGAACAGAAAAATCACGTCCTACCAGAATAACCGAATTCAAACGCAATACTTGAATTTTACATAGAATACCTAAAGGTGCAAGATTTTTGGCTGTCATAAGTCTTGGTGTAATAATAGATGAATATGTCAAGAAAAATAATGAACATTCTTAGGAAAACCTACTTCTTTTGCTTATGCTCCTTTACGCGTTCTACACGTGAAGAGCAAGAAATCTTTAACATTAACACTTTTCTTAGTGAAGAAAGAAACTAAAGAATTAAAAGTCGGCGATTTTGACATTAGAGGTGCAGTTAAAGTTCTAAGTTCAGATGATACCTTAGCTGCTAGAAATGATAAAACACTTCATTTTAAGTGGCAAAGTTGAAAACTTTATTTGTTGTATTTCATATAGAACATGACTTTGTGCGCTTAAAAAAAGAAGTAAGCGCCCTATTGCAGTAAGTAATTTCTTTCGTCGTTTAGCTGCTAAAGTTGCATGCATCTAAGTTCGCGCTCAGACTAGGGAATTTACGTTCACATCAGTTAGGTGTATCAACCAAAAATTGTTGCAAAGTAGCTATTTGCTTTACTAGAACTTTTCTTGTATCTTCAAATTGTAAATATAATTGTTTTTTAAAATCGATTTTAAACGCATTTAATTCAGTGGTTCGTGTTAGTTTACTTTACAAAATAAGAAACTCGATTTCTGATCTATTTCCTTTCATGTAGCAATGTTATGCCAATTCCAACAATTTTTTTTTAGAAATAATGTGATTAAATCTTTAGTTGGTGTGCAACAAGGTGATACTTTGGGGCTTTTAGTCCATCTTTTCAACAAATTATTAATTGTCTAAATTCTAGACTCAATTTTTGGTAACCTACCTAGATGATGATAATACTTTAAGCGACACCCTAAACATTGTCCTCAAAGATTTGCAAATAATTGTCACATATAGTAAAAGTATTGGTTTAGAACTAAAATTCTTGAAAAGTGAATTGTTTTTTGTTTTGGAAATGTTGACAAAAATATTTTATTCAAAGAAACTGATTCTCTAAATATCCGCGTGGTTGATCCAATTTAGAATTAGTTGAAACTACTATTTTTGTAAATGATATCAATAAACCACAATTGCTAGTTAAGAAATCTTCAAACTTGATATTATTTTTAAGCATCTTAATTCGCACGTTGGTTATTTTTTATTGAAGAATTGTTTCTCAATTCCTAAACTTACCTATTTTGAAGAACGTAACCATTATGGAGACATTTTAATTTTTGCCTAGAGCTTGATCCTCATTATAAAATATGTTTAAAATTGATTTTAATTGTCAACTTAGATGTTAGACAATGGACACTAACGTCGCTCCCTACTGCCTTTGGTGGGTTGAGAATAAGAAAAATTTCAGATGTTTCGTTACCGACCTTTTTTTCTTCAATTTACTCTGTGTTACTCTGTGTCTAATTTTGTTAACAAACTTTTATGTAGCTCATTATCGGAAATTCAAAAATTAAGTGTTAGCAAAGTTGGAACAATTTAAATTTAGAATTTTTGTTTTTGTTTTTGAATTTCATTTTTTTTGCATTTATTATTGTTGATATAATTATTATTGTTTGTCATTATAATTATAATAATAATTTCCGTGGTGATTCAGAAAGAAAATGCTACAAGCGTAATGGAGACTCTACTAGTAGGGGCTACTTTTGAAGAAATTTTTAATTTAGTTATTATTATTGTTTTAAATTTGTTTTTTGTATATGTTAATAATAATAATAATAATAATAATTATTATATTATATATATATATATATATATATATATATATATATATATATATATATAAAATTTCTGGCAAGTCAAGTATTACATATAAGTACCTATAAATAGAGGTACCTATATTACAAACTTATAAAAACAAACAGAAAATCGACACACAATGGATTTATAACAAACAAAGACATTTAGGATTTTAGCACACATCTATTTGAGTTTTATGAAGGAATGATCAATGTATTCTTGCTGACAATAAAACATATATGAGCAAGACACAATGATTTGATATTTTTTAAAAAGATGAATAGTTTAATAATTTGAATAGATTTGGCAATTTGTTATATAATCTTATGTTTAATTATTTTTTTTTAAATAGTAAGCCTACGTGAACAAATGAATCGGATGACATTGTTTTATATGAATGCAAATCAGAATAAGTTTGTAATGTCCGAGATTTTTTATGTATTTCCATAAGAGTGAAGTAAATATAAACTGAAGGGAGAGTTATAATGTTTGAATATTTAAAATGTTTCTTACACGACCCGTGGTAATGTGTGCCAGCATTATCCAAACAGTTGTTTATTTAGAATAAGTACGCCATGAGCGATAGATGAGCTTTCTTACAGGATCACACCATATGTTAATTTTGAGTGAAAAAAAGCCAAAGTAGGCTATTAATGGACTTTCTAAAGTAGTAAAGGTTTAGAAAACTAACTTAGAACAAAGATTATCTATATGTTATGTTCATCTTAATCCATCATCTACTATTATACTTATTGCAGAAAACTATTGTTCAGCCACGCTTTCAATATTTTTAATTTGTAACATTAAGTCATGGTTAGTGTGGGAGAATAAAATTGTGGTGTCATCTGCATATATGACGCATATATTAGGTTTCAAAAATTTGGGAAATCATTAATGTATTGTTACAGAAATTTTAGTTAATGCGCCATTAAAATAGTTGCATCGATTTAAGAGCTGTTTAATCGGTTACACACATAATAAGACATACAAAAGATATACCAGTAGCAATACAGAACATCGTGCTCTTTCTTGAATATTCCACACATATAAATATAAATTAATTAGCGACACAGCAACAGGTAATAAACAAAACTTGATAACCGTTGCTATTGAGAGAAACAGGTCTTTATCCTCCTTGAGCGTTAAACTTATTCCGCTAACTAAGCACACAGAGCGTGTGGATTCAAATGTAACAATGAGTAAATTATTTATAAGCGCCACCTTGACTTATAACGTACTTCATCAAAACAGTCAAGGTTAGTTTGACAGTAATACGAACAAACAAGATAAGAAAGATAAGAAACCGTCAAGTACAAGTAATTTGTATAGCAACATAAATTTTGGATTGTTCGGATACATCCGCTAAAATTCAAATAATTACAAAGTAAAGCACTGATAGCGAATTAGGTCGGCGGCACAGTATTAAAGAAAAGCCCTTTTCGGTGTTAAGACGAGACACCCCAACATCGCTTGTGCCCGCTAGCTTGCGTGACAGAATTCTAATTGGCACCTCTTAACAGCATAGGTTTATTTTTGCTTATCACTTCCTTGAGTACAAGTAAGGGTCGAGAAGTTAATCCTTCCAATTACAACAACATAAGGCAGTAACGGTTTCAGAAGACAACCCACAAAATTGTGTACGTAATCAAATCTCAGGAGACATCAAGCAAAATAATCCCAGAAAATACAATCGGACAAAGAAAGTGTAATAATTAGAGAAACCCAATGAAGTCAGTAAGCCCACCTGCAAACGTTAATTCTAAACAACGTTTTGGTTTATTTCTCATTACATATCCGGTGTAATTTATGTTTTACAACAGGCGAATGGTTATAACAACTTCACATTAATCCATCACTCGTGTTTAGAATTTTCTTTCGCAGTTGCCAGTTAAACACAAAGAGAAAAAACGTGAAACGAGAGCAATTGCATTTAGACGTTGACCTAGACCTATTAAACTTGCAGTGAAAGTTGACAGGGCCGTAATAAGCGTTAGAAAAGTAAAAGCTAGTGAACGGGAGTTCTTATCGTAACAGTATATTAGAAACAAAAAAGGTCGTACCGATTCTTGTAATGCACCATGAATAATAATGCAATTTGACACAGATTTATTATAGTAGGCAACTTGTTTGCTATTGATTAAATATGATTTCAGAACAGAAAGACAAACACTTGTAACTCCACAGTTTGAAGTTTTTTTGGTTAATATTTGAGTAGAGCTACAATCGAAGGCCATGGAAAGGTTACACAATAAAGATGCTACTAATTTGTTTATCTCAAAACCATCCAAGTTACTTTATAACAGAGTGTCAATGTAGCTGTAATTTTTACCGATAATTAGCTATATCTTCTAAAATACCCTGTACAATACCTAGACATCCTATATTTTTTTAAAGCTCTTGATGAAATCTTTTCAAACCTTAAAAAAAATATAATATGTCCTATTAAAAAAAATGTAAGTTTAAGCTGCTACGACTCTTTGAAACACCCTGTATAATCAAAAATATTTTTAAAATGTGCATTTAGTAACTATACTAAATGTGACAAATTCGAAAATGATTTTTTTTTATTAACTAAGCTATCCTCCGATGTCACCATGTAAGTTAACATGTGCGCTTAGCACGCATTGTGCCGGTGACAATTCAAATTTTTCTAGTTTTTTCCTGCACAAAGTTATCATAATTTTATCTGGGTAGTTTACGTTTTATTGTAATGACTGCTAGTGTGGCATTTAGTAAAACGAATTTCTGTAGCGATGCGCATTTTCAAGCCCCTTGTAAAAAAAGACCATTACGATTTCCGTTTGCCTACTTCCGACTTTGATGCTACCGTCCGAGTAATTGACAACAATCAGGCCAGTTTCCGTACAGCTTCGACTAGTACCTCGCTTCCTGTAGCCTGGCGTTACAGTTAGTTCAATACATCAGGTATTTATGCTATCGTTTTAGTTAAGTAAATAAATTTGAGAACTTTGCTTTTTGTAGTAGGTAAGTTTTGTAGACATTGTAAAATGAATTCTTGCGTAATTATTTTAACACATTTGCTTAAATTCAGTTATACAAGACAACCCGAGGACATTTTATGATAGAATTTATGTTGTAACAGGCTATGACAATTTTTATTGACAGTGTTGATTTAAATTAACAAATTTTTTTTTGTGTTCTTTTTAGGTTGATTAAACATTGTAAATTACGTGGTCAATAAGATTTAATTGTAAATGCTTGTGTCTATCTTTATTACCATTGTTTAGATTATAAAATAATAATTTTTTTTTATTATTTAGATGTTTAAAATGCAATAAACTATGTTAATATTTTGTTGTTAGAAGCCTTTTAAAAACATTACTTGCTTACTTACGTAATACTTTTGTAAAGTAGGTCCTAGAAAGTACCCTTCAGGTCGAGCTTCCGGTAAACTAGAGCTGTTAGTAAATCACCAAGTCATTCTCGTTTGGTTTCTTTTTTACTCTGACGACTTCCTTAATGTTTGACGACCCGACAACCCTTTATTTCGACTCAGGTTATTCCACGAAAGCGGATTTCTCGCAAACCACGCCCTACTCCCTTTTGAGCTTTGGTGCATACTCCTAATTTAGGTAGAAATTTTATTCATGATTTAAGTGGAATTATTTTTACACGTAATACACTAGGTATTTAACAATTTTCAAAACGGCTTGTGCAATAGAAAACTTTTTGCGAACACCGTATTGACAACAGTTCAGTAACTTGTACTTTTCTAAATATCCAATAAAGCCATTATTTATGACAATTTCAAAAGTGTTACTAACAATCGGAAGTATTGAAACTGGCCGATAATTAGCGGGGTCTATTTTGTTGCCTTTTTTAAAAATTGGCAGTCTTTAGTGAGTTTAAGATTTGAGGGTATTTTCCTTCAATTATACATCGAGCACACTTAGAGGTTTAGCAATGATTTGATAAGATTGTTTTATAATTTTATTGCACAAGTCATGAACATCGATGCAATTTGATTTGCTTAAATTGAACATCCTAGCCATAACAGTTTAATGTTGTTTTAGGCAGGAAGAAACAAGAATTTATTTGTGAGAGTTTTACATAATACTTCCTTGCAGTTAATTTATTTGTTGGCAATGTATCCGTCGTGTTACAAAAAAAAAGTTTAAATCATTATGAGTTATTTCAATAGTGCTTGTGCTTGAACTACTATGATTTCATTTATAATTAATTAGCTTCTAAAGATTTTTGCTTTTGTTACTAAAATTGGAAATATACTGCTTCTGAGCAATTTTTTTGTTTATGGATGCAATGTGGAAGACATATAGTAAAAATATTAGGAAAAATGTATCGCACATGCAGAAAGTGAAATAAAGTGAAAGGCATAAAATAACAGAATATAAAAGTGTGTATACGTTCGGAGTACACTCATGAAATTTAAAACTTGGACACCACAATTTCTGTAAACAAAAGTTTGCACATTGTGAAGCGGGCTTAAGGGTATCATTTACAATTCTAACAGCAGGTAGTCTCAGCAGGGGTTATCTTATAGAAGGACTGTAGAATGAATCATTACACTAAGCACGTTTTAGAAAATAGGTAATTTACGTTGCTTACTTAATTTTTTCTTTAAAGAATATATTTGAAGGTATCGCTAATTAAACACCATAGCTCGATTAATTATCGAATCAAAATTTTGTTTAGGAAATGTTTACAAAATAAAATTAGAAATAATTTTGATTTAAAAAACGTCTACAAGCAATAACTTTTAAATTAAATCAAAAACTAAACATGGTTATTTGGGTTGACTGATTATTACTTATTTTTAAATAAATCTAACCTACTAATTATTGTAAGTTATTAAAAAAATCATTAAACTCTCTATTCATAATATTTAGTCCTTACAAAATGTATATTTTATGACGTTTCATTTTTTTCTGTAGTTAATATAAAAGTGAAAATAAAAACTAAGGCAATTCTTATTGTCAACGTATATATTTAGTTTTTTGACAAGAATTTATTACATAATTATAATTAAGATACCAAGTTATAGTTTAAAATTAAATGAAAACGTTTTTTTTTAAATAAAGGTATTACTATATAAATAAATATAAGAAATCAATAATGGGTGTGACCTCCATTATTATTGATACATTCTTGGAGGCGTCTGCTCATTGACGCTATCAAGGTATCAATATAATTAATATTAATCGTTTCCCATGCGGTATCAATGGCTGCAATTAGTGCATTACGGTTTACTGGTATAAAATTTGGCCCTTGTTGTCTTCGGATAACAGCAAGTATTCGAGCCCAAACATTTTCGATAATGTTAAAATCTGGGCTTTTTGCTGGCCAGGGTAACAGCTCCAAGTTATTTGCTTGTATCCAGTTGCGCACAACCCGCAAAGTATGAATAGGGGCGTTGTCCTTTAACAACAAAAGTACATTATGAAAATGTTAATTCAACAGATCCCGAACTATTTTTTGGAGAAAATCTGGTAAAATAAGAATACTTACTTGTTGGAAAATATAATCTTCGTCTGAATAAAACACTTTGACTGAAGGTTTCATAATAGTTTAAAAATATCTAAATACGCAGCAGAATCAAGACGTAGTTTTTATTTTCACTTTTCATTTTTTTTAATAATTTACAATAATTAGTAGGTTAGATTTATTTAAAAATAAGTAATAATCAGTCAACCCAAATAACCATGTTTAGTTTTTTGATTTAATTTAAAAGTTATTGCTTGTAGACGTTTTTTAAATCAAAATTATTTTTAATTTTATTTTGTAAACATTTCCTAAACAAAATTTTGATTCGATAATTAATCGAGCTATGGTGTTTAATTAGCGATACCTTCAAATATATTCTTTAAAGAAAAAAATTAAGTAAGCAACGTAAATTACCTATTTTCTAAAACTTGCTTAGTGTAATGATTCATTCTACAGTCCTTCTATAAGATAACCCCTGCTGAGACTACCTGCTGTTAGAATTGTAAATGATACCCTTAAGCCCGCTTCACAATGTGCAAACTTTTGTTTACAGAAATTGTGGTGTCCAAGTTTTAAATTTCATGAGTGTACACTTTATTTTTCTGAAAATCAAACATAAATAATCCTGTTGGGTTAAGTCTGGTGTACGTAGAGGCCATCTGTTTTCACTTATTAATCTGTCACCATAGAACTGTCTACTCGATAGTTTACTCATTTGTTGATGTATCGCTATTTCATTTTTTAAAATGACAATACTGTGTATCATTTTGTGTCAAAAGGAACTGTATTAATGCTGAACATGAATACGCCAAAAAATATCCAGAGAGTCGACAACCCAGCAAATCAATGTTCACACGTATAGTTACTAATTTAAATAAATATGGCTTATTTAAAAAACCTGTGATTTCTCGACAAAAGCCGTCTAATGAAAAAAGTAAAGATACTGTATTACAGGCCGTTGTTGAAAATCCCGAAATATCTACTCGGGCCATTGAAAGGAATTTGAGAGTAGCCAAATCAACTGCCCACTTCATCATAAGAAAAAAACAGATATAAATTTTGAATATGTCATGGACTCAGACCAGGTGACGATGTAAGGCAAAGAAGCTTTTGTGAATTGTACACAAAAAGATGTGATGATGAAGAAAATTTTTCTTCGAACATAATTTGGTGATATGACCAATAATGGTATTTTTAATAGACAAAATATTCACTATTGGTTACAAAAATCGACGTAAACAGAGTGTCGAGACATCAACATCGTTTTGGTTTTAACATCTGGGTGAAAATTTTTGGAACAAACATAATTATGGCCTTTCATGTACCAAAACAACTTGACAACAGAGTGGTATCTACAATTGTTAGAAAATTATTTGCAAAACGCCTTGGAAAATTTACATTTAGCAGCTACTCGCAACTGTTGGTGTCGACAGGACGGTGCTCCCGCACAAAATTCTAGAATTGCTCGTGATTATTTGGACCACCGCTTTCCAGAAAACTGGACTGGTACTCTTAACAACACATCCTGACCTGCAAGGTCCCCCTTCGACTTTTTCCTTTGGGGGTATACAAAGTAATTTTAAAAATGAAGTAGATTTGCAAAGGTTTGTCATCTCATCGTTTAAAATAATAATTCGAATATGTTCTAAATTTTGAATTCAACAGTAAGAAGAGCATACTTATGCTTAGAAAATAACGGCGGTTTGTTTGAACATTTATTATAAATTTTTGTTAGTTTCTTTTGTTATTGTAAGCATATTCTTATTAAAACACTTTCAAAAGCCAAGCTTTTGATTATTGTGACTCATATTTTATATTTTATATTAATAAATTAAAAAAAATGTAACAAGATAACATATCAAATTTTGCAGTAATTGAAAAGTTACGGTTTTCCATTTTCGATACAAGTAGATAAGAAGTTTAAGTAGCGATACGTCAAAAAATGAGCAAACTACTATAATTAATTTGACAGAACGCATGTATCACATTGCTAGTACGCCTACTTTCTAAAATTGAAGAATAAAGAATAGGCTGAATAGCCATTGAATAAAAATTTGCGCAAAAAAACGCTTTTAAACCATTGCTGAATTCACAATATTGTACTCGCGTACAAGATGTACTTTTCATTTCGGTCCATATAAAAATGCAAAGTTGATGATGTTAACGAAACGTCGGAGGAAAATTTTGTAAACGTTATCGAATAGTCCTTAGAAAGTGGCAATGAAAAAGTGGCAATGACAAAGTGTCATTTATTTAACATTTTCTTTAAAAATAACGCCAGCAAAAATGCAAGTTTTTGGGTTTTTACGGATCACTCCGTAAATATACGAGTCAACGTTGTAAACTCAAGGTTACTAGAATCACAACGCGCCAAATTCAAACGCTTTTTACGCATTTATGAACGCATGGTATAATCCTTTTATGTGGAGATAAATAAAAGAAATAACTAACGACCTTTTTTTTAATAAAAATGCTCAATTTATTTTAAAAACCGTGTTAGTCAGAATAATGACCAAAAAACGTTTCATCAGAAATTAATTGATAGGTAAAGGTAAAGGCAAGACACACAAATTAAGTCAGACTAATAGTAAAACAGGATTTTTTTTTGTTTTTTAATTGCGTACATTACATGTAGTTTTAAGATTAAGAAATAGGAAAATATGAACAAAATAATAATAAATAATAAACAAAAACAGGTGGATAAAAAGATAATGAAGATGAAGACGTTTTTTTTTGTTAATAATCGAATGAAGGTAATTGGGCGTGTATCTATAACGTACAGCTTCTGGCAATATTTATTGTTATACCAATAACGAAGAAGTTATCGTAAATACAAACTAATTTGCTGATCCTCTAACATTCAGTTTTCAGAAAAAGAGAGTCATAAGAAATGAAAAAAAATCCATTTAGATAATTTATTACGTAACAGATTTACGAGCAAATTTATAGTTCATTTCTGGTATTGAAGAGGTAGGATTGGAAATTAATTGCATTGCTGGCATTATTAAACTCAAACCTATTGGTAATTTCTATAAAACATTTTACAATTTGTTGACTACGCTAGCACGGCAAATTTGTCTAATTAAAGTGGTATGGGATTAAAGTTCAGCCGTATAAATTATAAATCGTAGAAAAAATACAGTTTAAATTCGATTATTGGCACTGAAATAAAATAAACTAACTTTTTTTTTATTATTTAAGAACTAGTAGCATTAATTAATAATTAATTAAAAAATAATGTAAAGACAAATATCACAAAAATAGCTTGAAGTTTAAAAGCATTTAATATGAGATCGCGTGATTCACCATAAGCACAGAGTAATAATACTATCAGAGGAGCAACTCAACGTCGGCGAGTTTGATCTTTGTAAGACAACGGCAGCCATGTTGAAAGACTAGAAATTCAGGATCGTATTTGTTGTAGATGGATATGCAACCACATATACCTTGTTGCTTACAAGAGCCATATACATATGTCATAGTTTGTACATTAGTAAACATCTGAATAAATATATAAAAACAAGTATCTGTTAAACTTATCATTATTAAATTAACAATAATGATAAACATGTCGCTGCGAAATTAAAAATGAGTTGTAAAGGAAGAAATTAGCAGGTAAAACCGAAAAAAAGGAAAGTGAGGTTAAATCCCAAAGAAAACTTCTTAAGAAACTGAACTTGCAAGAAAAAAAATAAGAAAGAACGACAAAATGGAATTCAAATTACCACAAGTAATGTCCTGGACTGGAAATGTGTCTGAAAATTTAAGCAAAATCTGAATATTTATTTAGTAGCTTCGGGTCACAGAGTAATAAATACTCTCAGAGGAGCAACTCAACGTCGGCGCATTTGATCTTTGCAAGAGAACGGCATGTTTGAAGATTAGAAGTTCAGGATCGTATTTAGAGATTTTAATTCTAACGAGTGATTGTACCGAATGCTTGTAAGAGCATTATAGAAACCCTGATGCCCGAGTACATTTAGCTAAGAAATTGATTAATGTCCTTGTGTAGGTTTTAGTACAAATATGTGAGTATATACTATTGAATTTTTATTATCATGCCAGCAAGTACTCATGAATGGAAGAACGTTGCAAAGGAATTTGAAACATGGAATTTTTTAATATACATTGGTATAGTGCTAGGTCACTTTATTACAATTATTACATTACAACTATTAGGGAACACACAGCATTGTTCTATTGGAACTAAATCCCATTAACAAAAATGGCACAACAAGGTGGAAGTCGCTGAACTAATAATGCAATCAGAACAATTTTTTGTAATTACTTTAATTCGCCTGATGGCAGTGTAGAGTGACAAAATCGAGCAATTGGCATTTTATAATTATTACAGATTCTGGCATTGTTTTTTTTATTATGTATGATTATCTAATAAATATAAACAAGTATGTACTTATTATTAATGTATTTAGAAGTAAATTAATGCACGAAAGTTAAAAATCGAATTAGGTATTGTAAAACTTAAAATTAATTATTTTTTTGAAGACCATTCCGTTGAATTCCACGAATAGAATATTGCACCTCAATTTTTTGAGCCGAGTTGCAACAAGTCTTCGGCTGTTTTCTCCTAAGTTTTCTTTTGTACCGCTTCACTAATTTTTCCTAAATTTTTAGGATCTTCTTCTTTTTTTTCCGTTTGGCAGGAACATCGACAGTTACAGAAGAATGTTTGTTAGTTGACCTACTTCTAGGTGTACCACATGATGTTGACGAGTGTTCTCCTCCTATTATAGAATCAGATGATTTTAACAGTGAACCATCATCCTGGTTTTGTATTCTCTAATAATATTGAAAATATAAGTTTACCTACAACTAATTTGAGGTTTTTAGTTACCAAAGGCACGTTTATCTACGGTTAATATAACTTGTTGTGAGTTTCCCCACTGTTCTTCAGTACTACGTGTAGCAAAAGATTACCTACGTGATCGAATTTCTAATAACTCGTTTAAAAATTTATATGTTTGAAACACTGTAAATTTTGCTTACCTCTTCTTCACTAGTTCCGCTAGGCAGTGTGGTTAGCACCTTCTTGCGTTCGTTGGAATACATTGTGCAAGGTCCTAAAAATTTTTGTTGTACAACCGCCTGTGTTATTGATGAAATTAATGTCTTTAGGCTCTGGGATCGTTTAATGCTAAACTTCGCAGCTGTTTATTGTAATATGCGTTAGAGATGTGTGTGGTACTTTTAAATATTTTACTTATAAATGCGCAGAATTTCACACAGAAACAGAAATATTTTGAACAAATCAATATTCATGACAATTTAGATTGATCCAAAAATTCTACAATTTCTTGTTCAAGAAACGATTTCAAATTCAAATATGGCGCGTTTGATCTAGTCTGAGAACATGGCGAATACCAATGCGCGAGATGGAATGCGCGTACTTTTCCCTTGAACGAGAGTTGTTTTTCTGGATAATATCTTTACTCTGTGCCATAAGCATTGTCTAAATACTAACAAAAGGTTTGTTGAATAACATTACTTTAAATGTAGGCGCAAGCTATTTGCATCGCACTGCGCGTACGGAACGGATTTTTTCTATTTGGCGTATACAATGACGATTTTGTGACACTGTTTTGCAAAAAAGTAGTTACACAAAATTTACACTAGCGTTATTATTTTTGATGATTTCTTTTTTGAGGTTGGTAATGGTTGAAAATGTAATTTTCACTGATTATTTGTTTATGTCATTTGTGAAACACATGCAAATTTTTAAGGGATTAATTATTTACATACTTTAATTCTCTCTTCAAGGAAAATTATACCGGAATAATTTTCGAGTGAGTATGTTTTATTTTAATGAATGAACAATATCCACGAAAATTATATTTTTTAGGCTAGTAGTAGTTATAAACTTGACAAACAAAAAACAGGTAAACTTAACAAAGAACAAGAACAGAAAAACTTAACACGCCTTAGTAACAAGCAAAGAACAAAAGTTAAAAAAAATCAAAATCCTAACCTAATTTATCCGAACAACTATAAATGCACTTATCCATAAATTTGTGACTTTTTTATGATAAATTCCATACTTTCGCACGCATCCTATTTATTTTTCACTTATATGGCAGTGACTGTATATTTTGACAGTCACCGTTGAAGTTTCACTAGCCAAAATATAAATCGGTGGTAGTGATTGATCGGACACAATAATATTTTGTTGTTTGCTAACACCTGCTTCATCGACTCTTTCCACTTCAATTTTGTTACTGTTTTAAGAATTTGATTCTGGAGAAAGCACCTCACTATCATATTGATCCGTGTGTATGGATGTACACGCAGTAGACGTAGAAGCTTCAGATTCGTCTCGTGTTGAAAACATGTTGGCAATGTCAATTTTTTTCTTTAAAGAAGCAACCACATATCCCTCAGCTATAGCTGAAGACTTCCAACCTCCATGTTTCTTTATTGTGAGTAAGTCTCCACCTTGGTTTGCTATATGTGATGCCGATAAACGGCAAAAGCCGTGTCCTGTATATTTTTCTGAACTAGGCAGTTTTAAAAATGTTGCGATATTTTAAGGAATTTCTCCTATTTTGTTGATCCCTATGGGAGATTTCATGCATTTACCAGAACAATAATTTAAAAAAAATCTGTTATTGGAAGCATGGGAAGGTCGCAGTTTATTGTATTTTTTAATGATATTAATCCAAGGTACTTCTGTGATTAGAAATATTCTGGTTACATTTGTTTTGTTTTAGGTACAGTTACTACGATTATGTCTACTTTTAATTGTACATCGTTGATTGACATGTGGGTTAATTCATCCCTTCTGCAAGCCCCCACAATAGCCTATAATTAATATGACCTAAAATTATATTAATCTGTATTAACAAACAAAATTTTATAAACTGAAATATACCTTCATGGCAAAGAAAATATTGTCATCAGCTTCATTAATGAATCGGTTAATTTCTTCAGACTTAAAAATGCATAATTTCTTAGGATGATAGTTTTGATTCTGCCTTTTTAAAAATGCTATTAATTTTAAGTTTTTGAAATGTCAATGTTTTTGTAAATGGAAAGACATGTCTTCAGCATCGAAAAAACTCGACCACATTGTTGATGCCTTTTTTGATCTGCCCATGATCTCAAAATAGGCCAACAATACGTTTTCGGTTATTGAACCGACTTTATTTTTCTTACACCATTTAGAAAAACCTTTATATTCTTTTGATATATTTAGTTTTAGATTTTTCCGGTAGTAAGTAATTGTAATAGTTACAATTATTAGTTTTTTTACAAAATTTTGTTTTTTCTAGATTTTACTTGCATTTTAACATGGCTACGAAGAAACCTGCTCATTCCAAAGCCAGAAACATTATGTCATCGAGTTCTTCGATGAACAGAGAGCTACAGGTGTGTGGTCATTTCCTTTAGAAAAGGCAACAGAATTAGCTGCAGCTGCAACTGAGAAATCGATCACTTTCATAAAGCAAATAAGGTAAATGTGTGATATGTAACAGGTGAATTTGTAAATAATTAATGTTGTTATTAGAAATGAAACTCGAAAAGTTGAAAGTGGAATATTAAATTCTCCATCGAAGTAGAAAATGAGTGGTGGTTCTAACAAAATTGTGTTAGATGATTTTGATTTGGGGGTTTTAAAACGAACTGCTCATGAAGTTTACACTATATATAAGAAGGTACCAACGATGAACATATTAGTTCAGAAAATGCACAATAAAGTTAACTACAACGGTGGTCTAGATACTCTTTGAAAAGCATTGTTACAAATGGAGTTTAAATACAAAAAGTGTCACGACAAAAGAAAATTGTTAATGAAGCGTAATGATATTGTAGCTTGGCGTTCTCGCTATTTAAGGAAATTACGAGAGAATCATGCTTTGGGAGTAATGAAAAAAAACAGTTATGTACTTAGACAAAACTTACATTCATCCTACTTATGGCGTTACCAAGTGCTGGCAATCTGAATACAAACCTGGTGTGTACCGCACAGACAGATCTGGGCAGATGTACATAATTGTTCATGTATGTAGATCGTACGGATTTGTAAAGAATGGACTATTGGTTTTTAAATCTCAGACAAAATCTGAAGACTACCATGACGATATGAACCATAACAACTTTATGCAGTGGATGCAGAAGCAACTAATTTCGAATTTGCCTGCAAACGGTAATGTTGTTATGGATAACGCACCATATCATAGCGTTCAAATAAACAAACTACCAAACCAAGCAAGAAAAAAATAGAGATTAGGGACTGGTTATAGAGTAATGGCATATCAACTACCAATAATATGAGAAAAGCAGAGTTAATTGGATTAGTCAAACAATTTAATTACACAAAGACTTATTTTGTTGATAAACTACTGAAGAAATATAGGCACACTGTACTACGCCTGCCGCCTTATCATTGCAAATTAAATCCCATCGAGTTTATCTGGAGTTTGGCAAAACATAAAGTTGCAATGAATAATGTATCACAAAGCGGTTTAGAGATCGAGGAATTTCTAAGAAAGGCATTTTCAGAAATCATACTGTCAGATTGGGAAAAACATTGCAATTATGTCAATCGATTAGCTAATGAAATGTGGGAACGAGATGTTCTATTAGATGAAGTGGTTCAAAATATTGCATTCGAGGTGAACACTGGTTCATCAGATGAAGAAATAAGTGATGAAGATAACAGTGTACAGGAGAAAATAATTGTGTAATTGATTTTGTCTACACTTTTATCTTATTTTTATAAAAGGATTATATAATTAGTCTATTCTTCAAATGTTCGTCTCAGTGCATTTTGCTTCTTGTAATTTGTATGCAATTACTTGTACGAATTTATAATAAAATTTACTATGAAGAAACTTAGACGGAGAGTTACTCAGAAGTCTAAACGTTACTGAACAAAATTTCTTTTAGTTGAAATGTACGAATAATGAAACTGATTTAACCGATAATGTGATTTGATAATAACAAAACAAAAAAAACTTGTTAATCTGAATGTACCGTCAAAACTAAAGCAACGCCAGCCACGCCTCTTCAGGTTTTTTGTTTGCTTCGGTTCGTTGTACATGCATTGCTTCCGTCAAAGGTAAGTCGATGTTTACGACGGTGTGTGTTTTTCCCACACACTATGCGGTAAACCAAACAACCACGTTTTTATAACCCTTTCAAAAGGTAAACATGAAGCGTAACTAGAAGTCCATCAAGTCGATATTTAGGAGAATAATATCTATTAGCATTTAATGCTATAGTTGTAAAATAATTTAAATAATTAATTTTTTAGTTTTATCATTATGATTTGTACCTCTGAATTGTACGTCCTATTTGTTAATCAGGTAATCGGTAATCAACTAATGCAATTCTGCAGTGCGAACACGTATCAACACTTTTTATAAATTGAGATATCACCTGTACAACAGCGGTAATGTACTTTAATGTTTAGAATGTGATGAATCTTGTACCTAAACACAAAATAAAACCTGATATAAATATTCAGTTTATTCTGTGATTTTTGAACTTTCCTATCTTGTCCTTTTTCAACATGGTTTTCCCGATATTTCCTAGAACTTAACCACAACCAGTTTCAAAAACTAAGTTGGTTTGGTTCAATGCATGTTCATGTTACATTTAAATAAAATATCTAAAATGATTGTATTATAAATGATCAAAACCTTAAGTAGCTTAACTAATCTTGTTTGTTAATAGTACAGTTGTTCTAAATGTTAACATTAATAAAGCAATTTTGCAGGCTAGAAAACAAACTTGTACCGAGACTTGACGTCACATTTGCTGGATTGGAAGGTTCTTCAACAGAGGATAACCTCTTAGATGTAGAAGGGGCCTACTCTTTGATCATGTTGGCTATATCAATTTTTCTTTTAAGGGAATCTTCAACGTAAGTTTCTGCAACGGCCCCCGACCTTCAACCCCTATGTTTGTTAAGAGGTCTGCTCTTAGATTTGCCAACAATATCACTGAGCTTTGAGGATAGCAGTATCCGGTGTAATCTTTGGCATCATTCAAATTTAAAAAAGTAGCAACTTTAGAAGGTATACTTCCAAAGGTGTTGATTTCTACTGAATCATTGCAGCACTTTACATTTTCATACGGTAAGAAAAATTGATCAAGGATTTTAAATTTTGGGTTTGTGTATTTATATACTTAATCACAATTTTAACCCACCGTTTGTTGGTTATGGCAAAAGAGCGGTTTACATTACTTTTTGTATCCGGAATTCCAATAATAATCACATCGTGTTTAATCTGAAAGTGATCAATCATCATTTTATATAACTTTTGACGTTTGCTTCCTAATTCGGTTAGTTTCTGTAAATAACAAAAGCGGAAGATCTCGGGCGCCAGATTTGATGACAAAGTTTACTCTCCATTTGTTGGTTGGAGGTTAAAAATTCCAGTGTTCTGATCATTTAACGGAAAGCAGTTCGTAGAAATAAAGAAAATACAATAAAACTCAAAATCTTTTTATTTAGCACGAAACAAGTTACTATTAGTATAACAGAGAAACAGCATATATTAATGTAAAGCACCAACCATGCAACCCAAAAGCAATCAGCGGATTTGATGGTTATATGGGTGAGGGTTTTGGTAATGTAACCAGAGCAGCCGTTAATTTGGGGATGAGGGTGACAGTATATAAGCAGATCAGCGGCCTGTTAAGGGATGCGGTAGGTAGTGGTGTCACCCTTTGATCGTGCAATAAAAAAGAATTGTATACACCTACACTACAATGCTTCAGGTTCGGGCTTCTTCAGCGGAGACGAGGGAGTTCCCAAAATCTTTTTTTTATGTTGATTAAGGGCGCCAGTAGATCTCTGCCACCTAAAATACTTACGACACTGACCAGGATCCACACTAATCAAGCTCTGGTGCTAGGAGAAGGTAAGCTCTAATTTGAGCGTCGACAACGTTGTAACTAATTATCTGCTTTTCTACTCAAAGTCAACTAACAAACAAACTAAGAACGAAAAAAGAAATCATTTTATTCCAACACCCTGTATAATTGTTTGAACACATGTAAAAGAAAGAAAAATAGAAAAAAAACACACTTACAAAGTAAATAATAATAATACAAAAAAGGTAAACAATGAAAATAAAATATGTATGTTTCTACACTCTGTAGTCTGCAACCCACCATTAATCAAAATGTTTTTGTTCTAAGCAACACAACAAGAAAATAAACTTTATTTGATATATAGCATATATACAAAAAAAAGAGAAAATAATAAACTAATTCTTCCAATCCCCCTTTGTAATCGAACTAATAGTATTTATTTTAATTTACCAAAGTGAATTAATAAATAAAAGCCGTACGTTATTTGCGAGCTTGAGCTTGAATATCGTACTCTTATTTCGCGATAAACAGGATAATAATACGCCCAATAATTAAGTGTAGAGATTATATTATAACAATAAATTACCATCAAATTTAGAATAATTTTGTTTATTTCGTAAGTGTAAAACGTGCTCAACGCACTTATTGCAAATGAACTAAAACAAATAACTAAAAAAACAAATCAACATTGTGGCGAACAGTTTTTCTATATGTTTTTCTACAAATTATTTTATAAGTGGTGTTGATTATTTGCAGTTATTGTTAATGGGTTTTCTTTTATAAGCAAAATGTTGATTCGGTTAGAATGATTGATGGTGATACCTTAAAAAAAAAAAAAAATTTGTTAATTACTAGGATGTTCGGCAAAAAAGGTGGTAACAATAAATAATATTAGCCTGCGTAATTGGGTGACGAAATCCCTGCGGATTGCCCCGGTGACTGCTATCTTTCCTTGTTGCCCTGACGATACTTGGAGAACTCTTAAGATGTTATGCAGAGGAACAGCGGTCTTACGAGTACGGTGTAGTCTGAATACTGTTTGTCTTCTTTTGTGTGGGACTTTTAGGTAAACTACAGTGTCCTAATTGTACTAATCCCCACGAAGGGTAGTGACACTTTACCAAAACAATACACAAGAGCCCGAGATTGAGTGTATTAGCTCAAGACTATCCCTAACAAATGTAGGAGGACTCGAACAATTGATATCCTTTTCTTTCTAATGATACTAATGCTTACAATTGGCACTGAAGTTACTTTTACGACCACGTCGACTAAAAACTCTTTCTATCACACCCAAAAATGTGACCTCATTCGACAACCTTTTGGTGACAATTTTCAAATTTCCAGTTTTAAATAAATAATTTTCAAGACGTTGTTGTAAGCAACCCAAACCGCATATATGGTAATTACCAAGACAATGAAACGTTACAATGGAAGTGACCAAGTCGACATAAAAAAATGCGCTATGTCAACCCGGTCAACGGCTTGAGTGGTGTATTCAAGGCGCGAAAATGCGTCTCTCCATATACAACAGACGGAAGAGAGAAATGGAAAGTCAAGAGATTATAAAGCGGTATTTCTGCATTGTGAGGGTCGGGAGAGAATAATCAAAGTGGTATCTTTGGCGGTTAAATTAGAGAAGCGAACTTACTCAATATTAGCCGCAGGAGCAGGCGGAACAAGTATCCGGACCCAAATGCCTCTTTAGCACAGGAGCTCACGCTAATATAAAGCATAACTTAAGTGGGGCAACTAGCTTACGAGAGGGGACTGCGTGCGCACGAAAGTTTAAGCGGGGCGCTATCGGATTTCGTACAATCGTATAATATACAAAATTAATAAACAGTTAAAAAATATAACAAAATCAGTCTTATCCTAACAATTAATTATTCAAATTAATTTAGTAACGGTGCAATCTGAGGCAAAGTTACAATAAAAATAAAGTACAAGGGTACTGTAATGCAACATTATTTTTTAAGTCACTTGACCGTCACTATGAACAGTTTATTGTCAAAGATCATGTAAGTAATTATCTGCAATTATTATGTACTTACTTTCATTAGTAAAAATTGAAGGTCGGAAGCTGTCTCAAAAACTTTCCTCAACAATTCTGCTTTTCTTCGGTTTATAATTGCTTGTTTTTTGTTTGAGGTAAGCAATAACACGAGAATATTTTAAAATATCTATGTCGCATTGAAATGAAGTCAATATAAATAAATCATATTATGAAAAGTGCATCTACTTGTTTCCAACTAGTGAAGTGGAAATCCAAAACGCAATAAGTGCTCTAAAAAATAGTAATTTTTACGACAGTGATGGCATTCCTTCAAAGGTGATTAAATTTTGTGCTGATGAACTTACGGTACCACTAAATTTAATTAGAAATTATTGTTTTATAAAAAGTGTATTTCCAGAAGTGTTAAAAATTGCTAAAATTATTTCTGAATATAAAAGTGGTCACCCTAAACAATTAAATAACTATAGACTTATAGCATTGCAGTCAGTTTTTTCAAAAATTATTGAGAGAAACTTTCATAACGTATAATAAACTGTTTGGATTCTCACAAGCTACTATCAACAACTCAGCCTGGATTAAGAGAAAAACGATCAACAACTACTGCTTTAGTCTCACTAATAAATGTATTACATCATAGTTTAGATCAAAATAATGCTGTTTCTGCTTTTTTTTATAGATTTATTTAAAACATTTGATATTGTAAACCACAATTGCTTTTAAGAAAATTGGATTGTTTCGGAATTAGAGGAAACTGTCAATATCTCCTTAAAAGTTACTTGTGTAATAGAAATCAACTACAAGGTAGTATGTTAGGCCCTCTACTACTTTTGATATACATAAGAGATATAAGCAATTACTTAAATTGCCATCATGTCATATGTGCTGATGACTTAACACTATTATACCGACTTGAATCAAATGTGACTTCCCATGAAGTTTGAATATAGTTTATTCAAATTAGGAAGTTCTTATAATTAAGTATAAACTGTCGTTTTTAACTTATTTAACGTAAATTCTATTTGGAAATTAGAAGTATGTAAGTTGTTACTAACTTTGATTAAAAAAAGGAATAAACCTTTAAAAAGTACTGAGTGTAGACAATGGCGTAGTGCATCTTTTAAGTATGTACTTCAATAACGAACACTTTATGAAGAAATGCGCACAAGAACAAACTTATGGAAATTATTTTTACCTAATAAAGGTATTTTAATAAAAACATTTTGTTTAATAATAAACATCAAATGTTGTCATTTTAATCGATATGTCACTCACGTTGCAGGAAATCGCCATATAATTTAACGTTTAACTTCCCGATATAGAAATATATATTCAAGATCCAAGCCAGTGTGATGGCAGTGGGGTGGTAAATGGAATTTCGATTACACTGCGCTTGAATATACATAGATACACTAAATAAAATCAAATAACGCTTTAAATTTCAGGGTATATTTAGTTACCAATGTATTTGCTTTAAAATATACTTAAAAAATAAATGAAAACTCTTGAACAGGTCGATTTGTGTTTCATTAGATTAAATATTTACAACCGAATAAGATATTTATATATCTATTCACAGACAACTCCCTAAAGGCTTAATTGCATCATGTTGATTTATTTACGTTGAAATTATTATTTATTCTTGTATTTTCGAAGTTTAGAAAAACGTAATCAGAATTGTGCTAAAGACATTGATAATTGCAAAAATTTTAATTACTGTACTGCTTTTACACGACGACAATTTTCTTAAATTAATTGGAAATTATAAATAAATTTGAATTTCAAATATAATTTTTATATCAATTTTTGTGCTTGAAAATAGCGCGTAGGTAAAAATCTAATATAAATATAAAATATACCAAAATGTACCGTTTGTCCATGATAAGAGTTCAAAGTTTACTTAAAAAAACACATTTTTCTACACTGCTCAAAAATGCGTGAAACAAATTTAATCAAATTCGGCGAAAGTGCATTTTAGAGAAATACAACACTTTCAGTAATTAAAAAATTCCAAAGTAAATTTTTGAAGAGTGATAACCGTTTTTGGTATTTTTTTAATAATTTTATTGGAAGTGGTATTATGTTTCTAAAGGGCTTATTCATCAAATGTAATTAGATAAATTTTAGGTATACTTCAACTACATGTTTTAAAATTATTTAAAGTTATACAGTGTGTTTCAGTACTTGTAGGTAGCTCAAAGTTTTGTTTTTTTTTAAATGGAACACTCTG
Source organism: Abscondita cerata (assembly GCA_030710515.1). NCBI lineage: Eukaryota > Metazoa > Arthropoda > Insecta > Coleoptera > Lampyridae > Abscondita > Abscondita cerata. Next base: position 33,458 of record JALBCR010001536.1, on the reverse strand, counting down.
TATATTATTATGAATTTAAATTGCGTTTACCTTACTCATCACGCCAATATAAGGGTTTAATATGTTATACAGAGTACTTTAAGAAATAATGCCATTATAACCTAAAAACTTGTTAAATTCAACACCCGGTATCTCTTAAATTAAACGAAAGTAAAAATATTTTCTACCTTTAACAATTTTTTAATATCGTCTAGTTTCTTTGGTATTACGTTTTCGATAAATTCCAATTTTAAATACAGTGTGATACATTATACAGTGACATAATATTCTTATTTTTTTTAAATAAAACATTCTGCATTTACAATTTCAATTTGTTCTAAACTGACAACTAATAGCTGTATATTATGCTAATACAGATAGGCGCAGAATAATTTTCTGAATAAGATGACATAAAAATATACGGGGTGTTCTATTTAAAATAAATAAGTTTTCAAGTTTAAAATAGATTATACTGTTTTGATTTATATTTAAGAAAAATTATTTTAGATTTTAAATTGAATGGATGAATTACGTCGAGGCAACCATGTAAACATAGATTCTAGATTGTGTCAAATTAATAAATAAAATAAATGTCTCTAAGATAATATGCAATTTTTTTAAATAAAAATGATATAGTGTTATTCTAAATAAAGTTATATTTACATTGAGTAATTTATACATTACATAAATTTGGCGCCCAATGTCGGGCAGAATTGTATATAAATATATAAATTAGCTACACTAAACGTTCACTAAAAAGAATGGTTTGAGAAAATGTAGGCAAGAATACAAGACCAAGCCATAGGTGGACCAAGTCCACAAAATAATTATTTCAAAAATTATTTGAAAAATTGAATAACATACAAACAAATATGAATAATATGAAGAAGAAAATGACAACGAACAAAGATTTAAAAAAACATGCAAGCAGATATGGAAAATATGGAAGAAAAAATACAAACAGGTATAAAGCAAAATAAATAACAATATGAATAAAAAAATAGAAGATCAGAAGGATTACATAATTGAAATGTTTAACAAAAAATTCGAAAGAATTCATAGCAGCACGAGACATCTAGAAGAAAAGGTGAGTGGGTTAGAAAAAGAAGACAAAGTTAAAAAACGAGAAAATAAGGAAATAAAGAATCGTCCAATCTTAGTCCAGAAAAGGAATGAAGGTAGAGTACCACAACACAGAAAAGAAATAAGAAGGGAGACATATAAGCACAAAGAATATGAAAAAGAATTAGAAGCGTATTATGAAGAAAATTTGGATTGTAGGACAGGTTTAAAAAAAGTACAGCCAGAAATAGAGAAACTTCTGATGAGGCAAATGTCGTATAAGATTAGCAAAGAAGGAGGAGTTACGTTCAAAGTTAAATGGGAGATACATTAGAAATTAAGGATCATATTGTTTACAAAAATAATAGAGAAAATGAAAAAAAGAAGAAGAAGACAATGAAGAGAGAGGATACAAGTAGCGTTTGTTTCAAGAACATTAAGAGAATGTGAGAAAAACTGTAAATCAAAAGGACGCTCCACATCACAATGATGAACACAGAACATAGGTTCTATCAAATAAAGAATAAAGTAGAAAATGAAGTTGAAAGGAAGAAAAAACAAAGTATACAGGAAATTATGGTGAAAATTATGAAGAAATGAAAATGGACCAAGAATATATATAATATATATAATGAGATACCAAAAATGCAACATGAAACAAACAGGAGTAAAATTTAAATATGAAATGGAAATAACAACAAAAGAAGTGACTCAATTGACATTTGAAGTCGAAAGCAACATAAATGAAGAGGTAAAATTCGTTAAGATCAAGAAAGAGCCAAAGCCAAGAAGAAAGGGCAAAGAAAATGCAAGTAAACCAAACAGCCCTAGAGAGAAAATTGTAAAGAATATAAAAGCTCATCCACCTCCTGTAAAAGATATAAAAGGATAGAGAAAAAAGAGTTGGAAAAGGCAATGTAAAATGACAACGAATGAATTACAAAAATTATGGTAAAGTTTAAGAAATAGCTATTAAAAAGAATGAATGAAACAAGTTAATGAAAGAATAGAAAGGGAAGAAGGGATGAAAGAGTTAAAAATTAAAAATAAGAAAAAATGGAAAAAGGTAAAAATAAGCATTTATGTACAGCAGAAGCAGTAGTCATAGATCAGTGGAAAGTTACATAATAAGAAAATGAAATGATAAAAATAAGTTAAAATGAAAGGACAGATTAAGAATAATGCAATGGAATTGAAGTTATTTTGAAGTTTAAAAATTATATTTAAAGGAAAAAGATATGATAAGAAATAAGAAAAGAAGTAAAATAAAATTAAATAAGGAAGTAGAAAGACAATTATTGTAGATTTTAAATTGAATGGATAAATTATGTTGAGGTAACCATGTAAACAAAACATTGTCAGATTGTGTCAAATTAATAAATAAAATATTTTTAAAATAAAAATGATCAAGTGTTATCCTAAATAAAGCTATATTAAAACATTGAGTAATTTATACATTACTATATTTACAAATAATATTGAAACACTCTGTACAACAAATAGTAGATGAAATAAGCGACTTTAAGAAATTATCTACAAGCGACAAAAAATTTAGAAAAAATTGAATGGAGCAAAAACGGTTAGACTTGGAATAGGCAAAAATAATATCATCGTTTACAGAATTTTATGCTGAATATAAAACTTATGTAATATTGGTTATTATATTTAAAATAACGAAGTTAATGTCCACTTCCAGGTATAACCAAAAGTTGTACAATGATCATTATATTTTTATTTGAAAAAGCATATTTTTTATGTAAATTTACAAATTTTTAAAAAATCAAATTGATTTAATCTCCATAAAGTCCAAACTGAATTATTTAGTATTAGTCTCCTGTTGTAGATGAGAGCTTAACTCTCGAAATACATGTATACAGTTTAAGTAAACAAGTTGTAGTAGAAAAGATATAGAGTGTTTATCAGTTGCTATTAACCACAGTATCATATTCAAGTTATTGAGATCAAGTTATAATGGAAAAGTTAGAGGCATTTAATAAAAATATAGAAGACATGAGAAAGAAGTAAGAAGCGACAAAGGGATGCATAATCGAAGAAGAAGCAAAATTAGAAATAATAGAAGAAAAGACTCATACAACAAAAGAAATAGAAGATATCAAGTTGTACCTAGAATACAATAACAAAGAGAAGGAGTATACAAAATTTATAAAATAATGATTGAAACACTGCATTCGATCTATATAATAATTTATACATAAACACAGATCCTACAGAGGCTTTATCTTCTGTATTAAAGTATATGACGTTCCAGTCCAGTGCCAGTTTTTGTGTTTTCTTAGAACAACTTGTATATTTGAAAATAATGTTAAATTGCAGAAGGGATAATGTGTTATAAGTTTTATTAAGAATATTCTTTTATAAAACTAACGGTTTACTAACTATTGACCAAAGCGCGCATTGTAGAATACCCTGTATACCGGATAATGAGAATATATAATTTGATTTCTTTTGAAGTGTTTTTGTTAAGGCTATAATTGTTGGTTCATAGTCAAAGAAACTGTGTCGATCAACATAATTAAAATAGTACGTACATATGGCGATGGTTCGCAATTATTTTGTTTTAAAAAAATGTTTAATTAAAATTTGAGACTCTCAAAAACTATTTAATTTAAACCTCAGGGCTTGAGTCCGTTTAAATAAAAATTGAATCAATAAAATTTAACCTAATCTAAAAAATATTAAATAAAATACAAATATTAATATTAACGACCGTATTATGATGCGTTAATCTGATACAGTCTTTTACAACGCATTGGGAATGAAATAATAATAATAATAATATGGTCTTTATTCAACAGAAAATAAATAAAACGTAAAAAACAAAATTTGCATTGGGGCGAAGTTCAGTACAGTTCCAAGAGAACTGTCTGCTCTTATACTTAACCCCTATAGATCCCACTAATACCTTACTAAAACTAATACAATATGTGTATACTATTAATGAATGTATATGAATAGGTAAAATTATAACATTATGTAAATGAATGGTTATCTTACAACTACAAGATCTTCAAGTAGCAACTTTTTTAAAACCGATTAAATTTATAAGTAGAAAAGGATTTTTTTGAGTTCGGCAATTGATTATACAGATTAGTAGTAGTGATTATTCGAAATTGTTTCATTGTTTTAAACCATATTTAAATTTTCACGTTCGATTAACTTTCAGACACCTTAAACGTTGCGATTTTATGGTTTTTAGTTACATTATATTCTTAATTTCGATAACTAATTTATTCAATGCTGTCACGTTGATTGTCAAAATATTAGAGTTATTACTTATTTTTACATGTTGATCGGTTGATGAATTAAAAACGACTTAATCATATTTTTGTTGTTGACTTATCAAAACCCGAACTGCACTTTTAATTATTTAAATTCATTTGACTCCTTGACTACAAAATTGAGAGTCCGTTCTTTTAATCAGTTTACTTTCTTTCCCCACTTTCAATTATATCACCGGTGCGTCCCCACTAAAAACATCCTTGAGTTTATTCCGCACCTGCACTAATAATTTTAATTTCTTATCACGTCTGCTAGACATATTTAATTTCGCAAACTTGCGTCTTTGTCACTTCAAAGAAAATACGTTTTATATCCCACGCGTTCAACCATGTAAAAATAAATGTTTACACAATAACATCTAAATGAATGTATTATTTTAACTAAAATAAATGAAATTCCGTTCTTTATTATTTATAGAAATATTATCCAACTTTATTAAATTTACGTTCGATTTGAATAAAAAATTGACTATAAACCTAAATAATCTATATTTTAATTCAAAATATTTTTCTTATTATTTAAAATAATTCTTTCAAAGCAATATATAGCGCCTTGACAAAGATTGGACAAAATAATCGAAACGTTGGCTAAAAAAACGTTGTTATGGTGTTTACTTGAAAGCCCCCTGTACAATTTAAGTAAGGAGTTTCCAATCAATTATGAACTTTTACTGAATTTTGTTAAAATCAATAAATATTTTCGTTTAATTATTATAAATTACAAACATTAATGTTTCACTTCTTAATTTATAATCAATACCATCGTTTCTGTATTTTATTTAGTTTTCTTGACCACTCTCATTTAATTATAATTCTTCGTTGTAAAATTTGTTGAGAGAATTTTTATTTTGTTTTATTTATTCATTGTTTGAGTTTCATATCAAAGTCTTTCATAATTTTGTCAAAGTAAATTATTTCTTCATAAATCTGGGTTTGTATTCTTATTTTATAATCGTTTAATTTAAGTTCTTTATTAATCAAGTTTCTTTTCCTGCTAGTTCTGTATTCAGATCACTTTCTATTTTTCTTTTATCTTCAACCCAGTCATTATTAGTTCACCGTCTATTCGCTTATACTTCCATTTGGTTTCAATTCTCAATCTTCTAGTCTACATTAATAAAACATATCTACCTAGACATGGCTTCATCCAGCCACTTAGTTGGGTGCCAAAATGTAGTAAAATAAATATAGTCAATGTAATCAATTTGGTAATGTAATTTCAATATGCCTTTATAAATTCTCTGGTCACCACGTTTTAAGGATGAGACAAATAAATTACAAATTCCACACACCCTTTCACATTAAGGTTTGGTACGTAAATATCATCGACGTTTTACATGGTCTGGGAACTAAATTTGGCTACTGCTCATAAATTTTTGTGAAAAGAATAATTAATTAATGTGTAATTATAAATATTTACCCTTTGTGCACCAGTTGTTTATTTATACATTAACAATACAAAATATTAATTTCATCAATAAACTTGTTGAATGAAAATTTTTTATAAATAAATTACCTTCCCTTAAATCAACAAACAGTGAAGAAATAGCTAATTATGTAACCAGTGATGAAACGCATGATTGCATGCTGATTACATGCAAGATATTTTCTAATTTTAGAGAAAGAAATATAAAATGCAATTAAACGTATTTTAAATTTTAATTAAAATTAAATGAGATAAGTGTAACGAACGCATTAAATTCAAAAGTTAAAAACTTTTTTTTTTTACATATAAATATTATACGTTTATTTTTCAGCGAATTAAAAACTAACAATTACTGAAACAAATTTTGTAATTATACGGTTACAATAAACTAAAAAAAATATATTTTTAATTGATTCGAACCAATTTGAATGTAAGTACAATAGTTTCAAACAACATTCAAGTATTTGGAGGTTAAATGTTTTGTAACTTAACTCTACTTTAATATGTTTTTAAAAATCTTAAAAATTAAATTGTGTCATTTATAATTGGTATTACTTCAATGAAGCATAATTAATAAAATATTTTGTAACTAGATTAAAAGCCCGTCGATTGACGGGCAAATTTTAATGCATGAATTTAATAATGCTAGACCTATGGCTGACGGAGACGCCCCTGGCCCCGCCCCTGAATTGAAATTTCCGGTTTTTGGATTTTTCCCGTTGGTGTGAAGGCAAGGCCCATCGGCATGCCGAATTTCAAGTCTCTACGACGTCTAGAAGTACCCGTTTAATTTCGGAGACAGACATGAAAAAAATAAGCGCTTTATTATATAGGATAATTAACGTCAAACTCAACAACCACAGGATGGCTGTATATGTTCTCACTCTGTAACAACAGCAAGAATATTCTCGTACGGTGTTGTAATATCTAACAGTTCCGTCATTGAACGTTGATCAAGAATGGTGCTGTTCTAAAAATAGGAGTAGAAAAGATTGATTCAAATATTTATGTAAAGCAAAATATATTATTCGTTTCTAATTTACACTACACTAATGGAAAATGTAGTTTAACTTGATTACTAATTATGAACGGTAAATTTTCAGAAATTTTTAATAATAATGATATTTCTAACTGTGAATTGAGCAATTTTAGGAACGCATGTAGCAAGTTTGCAAACACGTATGAAATCTTGCATTTTTAAAACTTGTTATAGAATATACTATTATTTCAACCATCTTTTTAGTTTAACAGTATTTATTTTTTGCAATAGTTAATAAATTTAATGGTAAAATTTTCCATTTTCAAGCGTTACGTTAGTGAGTTTTGCTAATAATACACGCTCGTCAAAATTTGATTATTTGATTATTACACATACGCTTCATGTGCTTCTCCTTCGCCATGTCAACTTTCAATTCACTCAATGGGGTTGCATCAGCTCAACTCAGTTTTTTTTTGGAAATTTTGATTTTATTTAATTTGCAGTAAATGCAAGTACTCATATTCTGAATAAAATAAAAACAAACAAGTTTTTCAGTTTTTAAAAATTTAATGATTCTAACATGATTATCAATTACTTATTTTTTTTTTATTTAAGTGCAGTTTGTGAACTCGTAAAGACAGGGGTGTTACACAGTCTTAAGACGCTTGACGGTTGTATTTGGTATTGCATTTGCTATTTACATTGTAATGTTTATTTACATTGTAATGTTTATTTACATTGTAATGTTATGCAAAAGAGTAAATAGTGCGGTTAAAAGTACCGACTGAAATATCACCTTCATTACAATCTTACACTACCTAAGCTATAACTCCATTTGGACAATGAGCCATCAACGACAATTGCCATTTCCTTATTTTTACTGAACGGTACATATTTTATCAGAGGACAATTACACAATAGTCTAATTTTGTACGTTTCTTAAATTATAATTGCTGTTACTTTAAATATTAAACAAATAGTCGTCTGTTTTAAAATAAAATATTTGATTACTCCAAATTTTACATAACTAAATTATGACTCTATAATTTTATCCCAAGTTAAGTGGTATATTCGTTTTTTTTTTTACCTTCATTAGAAATTGGAATTTTAAGAGATATTAAACAATGTTGTACAAAATTAATTACAAGGTAATAGTATAAGAAGATGAACGTTTATACAACATTTTACAATGTCTTGGAATTGATATTAGGTCAAAGATTTAGATCTGTGGAGAAATATATTTTTTTCAAATAGGAATGGGGGAGTTTTATACAACAGCGTACGATGGACAAACATTCTAAAATGTAGAAACCTCCTATGTGTCATTGTTAAAGATCGCGCTTGTGTCCAGAGCGTTGACGACGACCATAAATAAAGCGCAGACAGAAATTGTGTACTCTTTGGATTCTATTTATCTTATGATAGTCAAGACAAGGGTCGAATATAGTATCACAATAGTCGAAATAGCTTAAGACCAATGTTTCTGAGAGAAGTCTACGTACAAACAAAGAAAGAGATCGATGAAACGGATAAATGGCTTGCAACGATGAGTATGCTTTTTTAACTGTTGGCGAAATGTGACTTCTAAACCTTAAACTAATATCCAAGATCAGGCTCACATTTTTGCTTTATTGCTATACGATATAATACTGTCACTAAAATAAATAGTAAGATTTAATTCAATCATATTTCTTTCTGCTTTGCTACAAAACAGAAAAACCAAAAATTTGGAAGGATTTACAGTCGGGCAATGGTCGAATGTTACTTGTAGAAGCTTAGAGAGATCTGTATTTATGCACTGCTGTGCTCTTAATGTGTCACGTGATTAGTATACTTGGCAAATCGTCTGCATATAAGTGAAATTTACACGTATGAATTGAAAATTAATAAAGGTCCGAGAATTGACCCCACAACAAACTGAAGACCATTTTGAATGTTTATTTTGGATACTATCACATTGAGACTTTTCATTTAAGAATTGTTTAAAAATTAATTGCAGACACATCAAACCCACCATAGTTAGGATAGATAATAACAGATCATGGTTAATAGTATCAAACGCCTTCGAAAAGTCTAATAAAATTAGAGCAACATTAAATCCTGAATCCAATGCCGTAATTATGTCTTCGGTGACATACACTAACGCCGAAGCACAGTTATATCCTGGTCTAAAGCTTAACTGTACCCGCGGAAGAATGTTGTATTTATTGAGGTACACATGAATTGACTTTGCTACTATCTTTTCTAATATTTTAAACAAAGGGAAAATAATGCTTATGAGGCGAAGATCACTAAATGTTTCAAATTTCTTTGTATTACGTACAGATATAATATGTAATACTTGGGTTACTATAAGAAGATGCCAAGAATACATTTACTGCTTCAGGACTGCAAATATTAGAGGGTAAATTAGCAGAAGTTGATCTATACACATTCAACTGCTTAATTGTCTTCCATAATTTCCTAGTATCTTTTTTGTTAGACGAAACTATATATTCAAAAAGCTTGATTTGTACTGTGTGCAGATGTTTTGACAAGGTTCCTCAATGATTTGTAGTAATCACAAGTCGTAAGGGCACGATGACGTTTGAATTGGTTTAGAGCCCTATCTAGTAGTTTCATTATTCATTTAAGATTATCAGTGATCGAAGAAGTTGGAAGTTTCCGACGTTTATTAAGCTTAACAGTTAAACAGTTAAAGAATTGCACAACGAAAAAATGTTACTTTATCATCAAACTGCTCATTCCTTACATAGATAACCACGAAATAGAATTTAAATCATATAAGAAAAGGTCTGTATTAATACTGGAAAGTTTCTAAATATTCTAGGAGTAGTATCTAAATAAATCTTATACTTAAGCGTTACAAACTGTAAACAGTGGTCCGTAAAATCATGAAAGTTTATGACTCTAGTATCGATAACAAAAGAGTGTTCAACAATAATTATATGATCGATTAGGGTAGAAGAAAATCTACTTTCACGTGTAGGTTTATCAATTACCTGCGTCAATTCCAATTCATTTAAAATAGACAAATACCGTTGATTATTTTTTAAATTATTTTAACAGTCCTGTCAGACAATCGTAATGGAAAAAATTTCAAATCGAACAATAGCATAAAAATGACAACGACTATTTGCTAATAGCTTAGTACAGCGATTACTTTTTACGTTGTTTTATTGGATTTTTGTTTAAATAAATGCATAAAAAAGTTAGCATTGATTTTGTTGTTAAGGTAACGCAGCCATTTGTCTCAATATATGTAAATAATAATAATTCAACACTGTTGCCATTGTGAATTTCGCTTTTGAGATTTTCTTTAATATAAGGTAAGTAAATTGGTATAAAATCTAAGAAATTTTACAATTAGTCATCTTACAGAAACCAACATGAGCACGAGACCAGTCAACACCAAGAAAAGCAGGAACACAATATGGAAACAGTTTCTAGAGTTTTGCTTTGAACGTAATTATGAGTTAACTGCATCAACTGAAGTGAAACAGATTGCATCAATTTAGGAGGACTGGGCATATAACATGCTCAAAAAAATGGAAAAAACTACAAAGAATCTGTCGTCAAAACTTTGTGGAATGGAATCGCAAAACTTATCTAGGAAAAATATTTCAGAGATTATAATTGACAAATTAATCCCTTTACTGATATCGAATTTAAGACCGCGTAATTTTAAACGTCGAGAACTTCAACATATCCCGAAAAAGAAAGAATCATCTTCTGCAGCTCTCAGGAAAGAAGAAATAGAACAAATGATAGCAGCATAGGACAAAAATACTTCAAATGGCTTACAAAGAAAATTTTATCACACTGCTAGCTACGAACTCGTTTGGATAGGCGGAAAAGCGACAAAAGCATTGGTGCAATATTTTAGAGAAGAAATAGAATATTATAGAAATCAAACTGGAAGGATAGAATATAATCTAATAATTTCTAAAACCGCACAAGGTGGATAGCGCATGTTAATTTTTAACGCCAAATAAAAAAGAAAGTGAACATATTCAAACTGATCGTTTATTTTTGGCACCTAATCCATATTGGCACAAATCTTGATCCAAAGAATTGTATAAAAATCTCTTGGTAGGACAAAACAAAATGGGAAAATGGACAAAACAGGCGACCCAAAAGATTGGTTTGGATCCTAACAAGATAAAAATTACCAACTATTTAAATCGTTCTTCCGCTGTAACACAACTAGCTAAAAGTGGAGTAGGTGAGCAGCAGTTGTTAAAAATAACAACAACTTAAGAACTGTTTACTGTTTACTGTTTCATCCTCTTCATCTCAAGGAAATTGTACAATTACTTACACTAATTGCACCGTTAATTACAACAATTGTAAACATTCTTAATTGTTTAATAAAGATACTCACATACTTGTTTAATATTTTGCGACATAGTTTAAAAATAATTACGCCGAATTACATTTGTGGTTATAACTTTTATTGGTAATTTTGACTAGATTACTACTCATCGTTGTTGCTATTACTAGTTAAAATTACCAAAAAATTATCACCATTTATGTAATTACTGTTGATTATTTGACGAATGACGTAATAGATCAATGTTAAAATCTTCAAGACATACAAAATTATTGTGCGATATAATAATATTAGAAAATATATCATCTAAAAATCAAGAAAATGTTGACACTGGCTGCAATTACACTTTTCCTTAAATATACAGTTACGAGGATATATTGAAAAATTCTTAGCCTACTATAGAACCAAACAAAATTTCAATGTTAAAATATTTTATTACTCAACATATTCTCCTCTTAATTGGATACATTTAATACAGCGAACCTGCAACGTCTCTAGACCTTTTAAAAAAAATGTTTTCTCTTGCTCTGCAAACCAGACCTCCACAGTTTCTACTTATTACCTTCTTGTTGGAAAAAAATGTACGACCTTTTAAACTTTTTTTCAGTTGAGGAAAGAGGTGATAGTCGGACGGAGCCAAATCGAGTGTTCTAGTAATTCAAACCCTAAATCACTAATTTTTTGCATGGCAACATGAGATTTGTGTGAAGGGGCGTTGTCCTGCTTTCCGCGTCTTTTCTCTTTAATATTTTTTCGTAGGGTGGTCAGTAATGTCGAATAGTAATCTCCAGTTATTGTTCTACCCTTATCCAAAAATCAATCATGATTACTCCATGGCAATCCCAAAAACTGAAGCAAGAACTTTTCCAGCAGATTTTTGGACACGAAACTTCTTAGGTCTTGGAGAACCAGAGTGTCGCCATTCCATCGATTGTTGCTTTGTTTCTGGATCGTAGAATTGTACCCAAGTCTCATCCATAGTAACAATTCGGTTTAAGAAGTCTACATCGTTTTCAAATCAAGCACAAATCGAACGCTTTTGGTCAATATTCAAACATTTGGGGATCCATTTTGCAGCAATTTTTCTCATGTCCAAATTGACGTAAACCATATGATGAACGCGTTCGTATGAAATATTCAGTGCTTCAGATATCCGTTTTAGCCCAATTCGACGGTCTGATAAAATCATGTCATGAACTGCATCGATATTTTCGGGGACTGACACAGAAACTGGCCTTCCCGATCGGTCATCATCTTCAATGAAAAATTTACCTCTTTTGAAGCTTGCATTCCAATTTTGACGGTCGCATACGAAGGACATTGATCACCAAGGGTATTAAGCATATCTTCGTAAATCTGCTTACCTCTTAACCCTTTTAAATACAGGTACTTGATGATGGCTCGATACTCCAATTTTTCGATTTTCACAATTTCGGTGGACATCATTTTTCATTTAATTTATTGCGTGACTCTGGTTTACTTTTTTGACGTCAAACTTTACACTGACACTTCTAATAAGTTATGGTTCGTTGCTATGGTAACGCAATATTTTGTTTATGCAAGGAACTGGTCTAGGCTAACTAGATATCAATACATCCTCGTATAGATTGAAATTATGCAAAATCTATAATAACGCTACTATTACTTATTTTGAAATTAAAATTATCTTTCACATAGAAAGCCCACCACCTCCACAAAAGAGGCCGACCTAATCCAATGAACGTAAAATATTCTACTAGTAACCGCAATGTGGTAAAAAGAGATTATATTAGTTTATGTCTACTACCTTTAGCGTTTCTTATTTCTTAGTCCATACCGAAATAAATATTTATCTGTACAGGGACCTGTTGGCATTCATACTTCAATGTAAATAAGTTTTTTGTGTGAAAGCTTTTAGGACATAAGTTATTGTTTTTCGTGAAAGCTGATCAAACCTGCGGTTAGAACATTGAGGTTTTAAAGAAAAAAAGATAAAAACACAAAAAAGTTGCCTTGGTTCTGATCGTTTGAACGAAACCACTTAATAAGTCAATTCACGACAAATTCAAATATGATTTCTGTTAGTAAAATTGCTTTTGTATACGAAACAGAAACTTTTATAAATTCATATATTCATTACCTTTTATACGATTTTAATCTAGATATATGAATACTTAAAACACGCACACAAAAAAATATATTTAAATAATAAGACACCTTAGCATACAATGATATATCAACTAAAAAGGAGAGAATATTTCAATCTAAAATTGCCCTATTTCCATATATTAAACTAAAAAGATTTTGTAAAGTTTAAGATAAATCCTCCCTTCTCGAATATATTCATGTAAAACAAATTTGCTTTGCTTTCAACCACGTTTCTACAATTTTAGTTTGATACAAAAGTAGAAAACGTTAGAACTACTATAATTATAAAGTATTTCATCAACTTTTAAGAAATTTTGGTGATAAGAGAACTAGACGTTTTAGAGAATGTATTGCTTGAAAATTGTGCTTAAGCTTGTGCGACTATTAAGCAGATTGGGATTAAGGTTTGGCGCGTGCGAATCTTGCAGCAGATTTAATGCAAATAATGAAGTCCCGTATTACATTTTTAAACACAAATATTTGCTCATAAAGTGTGCTAATATTGAAAATTGAAGTTTGCCTAATACAATTTTACAACTCATAAGATAGCTGTTACACATGATAAAATACGTTGCAACATGTTTACACTCGAAATACCAAAATTATACTTTCAAATAAAGTTTAATCCTAAATTTCAAATTTGAAAAAGTAAATATCTAAGATACGAAAACTTTGGAAGAAGTATTCAATTTTTTTTTTAAAACCGATGTAGTAATACGTATTAAAACAAAAATTATATTTCAAAAGCGTCTTTAATGCCCGATTTATTGGAAAATTGCTTGAAATACGACGGCGCTGTAGCAGTTAAATAAATATTTCCGAAACGTTCTGTAAACAATGTAAACACGATGTAAATCAGAGATGTGTATAAAAGTCGTGGATTGAAAAGAAATTGATTCAAAAACTTAGTACAATAAACTAAAACAAAAGCACGTCAAATTTTCTCAGATGTTTTAGCCTTTGTTTTTGTAAAAAGAATTTGCCCGAATTGCTAAGTTTCGTCTTTTTATGTAACTGATCTTGAATGTACCGTAATGAAGTCATTGTTCTGAAAATATCAGACATCGCTATAGTAATTACATAAAAAGATTACTTTACTTTTACGTTACAATGAGTTAAATTAATTCGTTCTTTCTGATAAATTATTAATCATAGGATCTTCTAATAGCACAATGTAAAAATAATGTTCACCAAATTATATTAAAAAACGAGAAAGTAAAAATAAAAATGAAATGTTAAGTTTAAAATTGTAAAAAAAAACACAATTAACTTGCAATTATTGTTAAAGGTAAGAGTTATATTAATTTTGTGAATTTTCAGCGGAAAGGCGAAACCATTCTGCACGAGAATTGATTTAAAAATATCCACTGAGAATTTCTAGTTCCAACGTATTTTACAATACAAAAACGATACGCTTCTTTAATGACAATACACATCTTTCAAATTAAAATTAGGCGGAATATTACATTATTTTATTAATTTTTATTTTAATCTAAATTTTATATACTATAATTAACAAATAATATAAAAATATTTAAAAAAATTTATGTTCAACCGGTCAACTTTCTGCTGTTTACGATACAGTTTTTCGGTCATAATGTGCCTCTTTATGGACTAGTCTTTTTTGTTAGAGTAAAGTCAACATCCGAAGACACCAACCTGCTCGAAAAACGAGACGTAAGAGTATAAAGCTCAACTCAAAAATATAGACATAATAAAATAAAAGTTTAGGTTCCTTCGTATTTGGTGTCAGAGAACAGGCAGTCCATAGATTAAAAACTCTTTTGTAGAATAACTAATATACAATGTTGGCAAGTCACAAAAACAAAGAGATTATAAACAAAGGATCAACTGGAAGCTAATGTTTTTAGGGCGCGCAGTAGTAATATCTGTGTCATTTTCCATCGTCTCATCTTCGTCGCTCGTCCATAATTCTGTGGCTCGTTCATAAAAGCATAGATTATGGACTTGTTACATAAATAGCTATTAAAATCGCTGAAATAAGCGGCTAAGAAATTTTTTTTTAAATCTAGATCACAAACTAACCTTAACATACTATTAATTACAACAATCTTTCCTCTCCGAAATACTTTCCTCCCTTCGTACTTTCTTCTCCGCATACTTTCCTTCCTGCGTACTTTCCACCCCAAGTACTTTCTTTCTCGAGTACTTTCCCCCCGCGTACTTTTCTCCTTGAAATATTTTTTTCCACGGGTACTTTCTTTTCCGCATACTTTCCTTCCCGCGTATTTTCCTCTCCGCTACTTTCTTCCACCCTCATAAATAAGAAAAAGACAAAAATACATGATTAAAACAAATTTACATAAAAAAAAATTCGTTGTTCAAATTGTTATTATGAGTGTAATTTAAAAAAAAATTAATGGTAATAACTGTAACCTACCAACCAACACAGTTTATTCCCGATCACATGAAAACAAGTTAAATTAATTAAAGACTGTAACTAGTAGTACATCGGATGTACCGTGACTAGCAGTACATAGGATGCACGGAATTAGTTAATACACGGGCTGGGTGCGCATCTTTGATTAACGTTTACCCCAAATCACATGAATACATGTAATTCTTTTTAAGAACAAATTATAATAAAAAAATTATATAATTAATACTGTTTACCCCAAACCACATGAAAACGTGTTTTTTTTAAGAAGAAAATTGTAATAACTGTAACCTACCAACCAACACCCTTCACCTCCAATCACACCTACCAACCAACACCGTTTACCCCAAATCAAATAAAACTATGTAATTATTTTAAAAATAAAATTGTAATTACCGTAACCTACCAACCAAAACCGCTCACCCCCGATCACATCTACCAACCAACACCGTTTACCCTTAAAAACATGTAATTTTTTTAAGAAGACTTCTGATGTACTGCTAGTCACTACGTTAATTAAAACTAATTTACGTGAAAAAAAGTTTGTTTTTTAAATTGTTATTATGAATGAAATTTTTTTAAAGGAAGAAATTGTATTAACTGTAACCTACCAACAAACACCGTTTACCCCCAATCACGTTAACACAACTTAAATTGATTAAAACAAAACAAATAATCCTTCTTAATACACATAACAAGCAAGCAAATTTTTGTGCGTTTATTTGTATTCGTAATTTTTGTTATGAGCGGGGATGAAAGTACGCGGGAACAAAAGTAGGTAGAAAGGAAAGTATTTTGGAGAGGAAAGTGTGGATACTGATTTATTTATGGAATTTTTACAACAATTAATGTTAATCATTCAATTGCCATGTAACGGTAATACAGTGTGTCACATTTAAGATGAAGACACCCTCATTGTTATGCTATTTTAAGGAATACAGGAATAATCTTTATTTGTTAGTTAAAAATTTACAAAAGATTCGGTTACATACTACCCATTAATAATTAACTTAAATTACATTTCACCCCTCAATAATTTCTTCTTCTCCAGCACTTTCTTCATTCAATCCGCTCCTTCTCCTCTTTTACCTAATAACATTTTCCTTACTCTCTCCTCCGATGTTAACCCTACATATTCGTTCACACAGTCTGCATTTCCTTTTTATCATCAAACCAATACTTATTTTGCCTCTCTTTATTTCCCATTCGAAATCTCGTTATCGCCTTTTTCTCCTGTATATTCTTTTCATCCCTTAGATATCTCGTTAATTATTAACTCCTTATATTTTTCATTATATTTACTGTTTTGTATATTTGCTCTCTCTTTCCTATACCTGGTATCTATGTCTTTTATTATTATTTCCTCTTCTAAATTCCTCAATTCTCTTCGATGCAGTTCTACCTATTTCCTTGCATAGCCTACTCATAGTATGTATAACCTTTTCTCCTCCTGTCCATGTTTAATCTTAAACAACCTTATCCGTTTGTAACCCTCCTAAAGAATTACCTTTTATATTCTACGTTCTACCTCTTTCTCATATCTCATTGCCCCTTTCCCCTTATATTTTCTAAATTCAGTTCTTCTTCTACTATACAGGGTGGCTACTTTTTATATTGAATAGTATTGCTATCTTGAAAACCATAAGAATTACAATGTCGGTTAAATGGGACAAAAGTTGCGCATTATAAGGACCAATAAAATTTTGAAGATAAATCTTTAATAACTCTTACCTTTTACGATTTATACAGGGAAAACCAAAATATAAGAATTTATAATTGTCGTTGTATTTCCTTTATTTTAAAAGATATTAAAAAATTGTATTTACATTTTTTAATTTAAATTATTCATACTATTCTGAAATAGTATCCAATTTGTCATACAACGTTTCGTCTGTTTAGGAAACCAAATCATATGTATTGCATTCCACTTAAAAAGGAAGAAACAAACACAATTGCCTCCCCTTTTCTTCAAGGGTTCTACTATTAAGGGAATATTTTAACTGAAAAGAAATGTACGTGCATATAATACAACACGTTTGTACATAAATACATGCGTTGTAACGGTGGATTTAGCTAAAGCTAATTCTTCCTCAAAGAAATAAAACTAAAACTTATTATGACTATAGTATAATTAACTGGGTTTTATTTGTTTTCGCACACAGTTAAAAACAGAAATCGACGAATATGCAACTTAAAGTACACATACGTACTGTAAGTTAAGCAATTAGGCAATTATCTTACGCACTGTTATTACAGTAATTAGGTAGATAAGTACTATAATTATTCGTATACATGTTGTCTAAACTAAATGGGTGAAATTTCATTCCGATACAGTAAATTTTTATATGAGCGCCACTTCGAAATATTTAACACTATTCTTAAGTAAAAAATGCATACAGTTTTCAATCGGAATCTTGCTATGTGTTAAAAACGGTGCCAGGTTATAAATCTCAAAAAAGTGGAGAATTTTACTAGTTAACACCTTTATTGCTCGAACCCCTTTAATTTGTTCTAATACTGAGTAACAATGAGCTGCGATTGCCCGAAGCAGGTTTATTGTTCTGTGATCGATGTGAGAAGGTTAGTTTCATTCCAAAATTACTAGACATTAGACGGTTGCGACACGAAGACCATCTAAGAAGACGAAATCCAAAGAGAAGCTAAGAAAAATCTTTTTAACAATGGACTCCTAGTAATTTATCAATATAATAATTACCTGCCCACAAGACGCGACGTTGTTTATAAACCATTAATGATTTGCGGGTTTGTTTGATCATCAAGCGCACCATTAGCGTTTCTACAAAGACAATCTTGCCTAGGATGGTTTACTAATTAAAATTTGAATACTACAAAACAAACTTAACCGTGAGTGAGATTAACCAGAAATAAAGAGCCCAACAAAATAGTTCCGCAAAAAGATCGAGTGACTCGATTAAGGCGCACAAAAAATTTTCGGTAGTTGCTTACCTTTTGTATTTTTTCTCCGTAACCTAACTTTTATTGTTACAGCGTATATACAACGGTAACGTGTTTGAAGGACCAATAAATTAACATTTATCTATTTGTAATTGTATACGCATATTGTCATGACAAAACCTCCGAAAAAACCATGGCAGACAAAACGACTTTTGCGGGGATGGAACCAGAGTCTTTCGAATAGCAAATCAGCATGGTTGGGATTACACCACATGGCTGGCTACAAGCCTCAGTTTATCTCATGCGCGGTCTATATAGAAGGCGACTTAGAATTAATTCGATCAAAAAAATATAAATAAACGTGTTACAAAAAACATAGGCAACTACGGTTACCTTTCGACATGGTCCAATCCCGGATAGCGTTTTTGTTCCTATATAAAATTAATACGATAAAATGTTTTATGTGTGAGCTATTTTTGTGTGTACACACATTCCAATGGTTCAATCTAAACAAACATTTATGTCCTGGGTTATTTTACAGAAATAGCAGATGCCTGTGCATTACTAATAACATTCAGGTTTATTTATTTCTTGGCAAATGATTGCCAACTTTAGTTAACAATCGGGTTGACTAGTAAAACATAAAAACATAAAATAGTTTTATTAAAAAAAATCCTAATTCTTTTGACATAAAATTCCCCAAAAGTCCTCTTCAGAAAGGTAAATACACAGCGTCATCCCCAAAGTCCGCACCAAATGGGAAACTTTATTATTATGGTTTTTTCGATAAAAAGTTTTCCTTCATAAAAGTTTGTGCATCCTCTAAAACTAAAAATGCACCAACAAAATGTGGCGAAATACGCGTAATTTTTGGTGTCAACAAAAAATCAAATGAACTTTGCACCAAAAAAAAAAGGTTTTTTCTAATGAATAAGAAAATTGACCATAATTAGCACAATAATTGGGCAATTTGTAAATTACAAGCTTTTTAAATAAACTGTTGTATACAAGATGTACTTTAATTATCATTTAAAGCAAAACTTTTTCTTCTTATAGCAATCATTTAAAAAAAATAGAAAAAAATTAAAATTTTTCATAGATAGCCATGACTTCAAATCTTGATGTTTTTTTAATGAAGAACAACTTTTTCAAATAAAATTTTTTGATAATTGCTGAAATAAGGGCACTTTACTCTTGACTCAAAATCAAATTTTTGAATGCATCTCGAATATTACACGTCTTTCGCCACTTTATGTTAGTGCATTTTTAGCTTTATAGGATGCACAAACTATTATGAAGAATAACTTTTTATCGAAAAACCCACAATAAAGAAGTTTCCCATTTGGTGCGGATTTTGGGGATGACGCTGTATGTGGTTTAACATTTTTTATAGTGTAACGGTTACGTTCGTTGTGGCCTATGCATTCTAGTAGACTAATACTAATAAATTAAAGTTTGTGGGTATTTACCAACACTGTTAAAATAAAAAAAAATTGGATAACAGTTTTTGTGTAATTGCTTTTAGAAATTCAAAAGTGTGACGTCAAGATTTATATAAGTAACCGTTGCTGCCCTGTTGTTCGTGTGATTGCCACTAGTACAAGTCACAGCTCGTTACTTATAAAACGTTGAAGAATATTTTTCTGCACGTGTAGTTGATAGTCACTTGTAAGAGGTTGACTCTATGAATACTGAATAAGAGAAAAAAATCTGGCGTACATCTTTCAACATATAACTTTTGACGTCACAACCAATGGCGTTACGTTCTGTTAAATCTAAATTAGTTGAACTTCAAGAACTGTCTAGTACCACTTTTAAGCTATATTATAATGATTAGAATACAACTACGTACAAAATTAATAAATCTATACAATGGAAAATACCCTTAATTCACGAAGTTTGAACTATTAAGTAAATGAGTTGTTTTATACTGTAAATTTCCCAGTTTTCATCAAAGTTTTGGGTGTCACTCTTATTTCATAAACCTGACAATATTAAAAATTTCCAAAGTTTTGTATAATAGGTTAACAAATATGCCTTTTAAAAGTATCACTCAATCAATTTTGGTAGAAAACTAACCAATATCAAGAGTTATTTAATGTGAGAAGTATTTTTCCCGTTGCCTACCTTCGATTTACGTATTTTGCTATTATTCTGAATATGTAATATTTACATTTATATAAAAAAATTAAATCAAATTATGAAGGCATCGGTTTTATCTTCGGCAAAGTCTCCATCTTTTTTAAGTTTCTCTTTAAGCTTCAGTTCAACGAAAGTGTAACGGTACGCTTGTTGGTAAAAACATAATAGGTGTACTTCAACGTCTGTTAGAAGTAAGGCCGATGCCATAAATTTGTAGAACTTTGTCATATCCCTCACATTTACTACATGATTTTTCGGCTCTTTTTCACCTACCTGGCACAAGGCCGAGGAGATTACCAACAAAAGAAAACTCAAAATGGTACAGAGATTAGCAGGCATTTGTATCACAAGAGCAATGCGCACTTGTCCCACCGTAATTATAAAGCACGTACTAAAACTGCCACTGGTAGTGAGACCAAATTGTTTATCCTGCGAATGAAAAAGTACAAAAGTGAAGTCACTGGGATAGAACACTGGTCAATAGAGATTATCCTACCCTGAAGTCACTTAGAGAAGATATCACCAAAAAATTCTTATATGAAACAACTTCTGAGATCCATTAGGGAGCAAAAAAGGTTGGACATCAAGGAAAATAAACAGAAAGATCTACTAGTACAGAGACGTACTGAACCGCAACTTTTCTGTGGTATTGGCATTAACGTTCCTCCTCACATCGATCACCGAAAAAATTTGAGAGAAGATAAAGTAGTAGGATGAACTACTAGGTTTTAAGGGAATTAAATATGAAAGTAAGAGATTCCACCAAGAAAGAAACTATTAATTGTCTATCGATGAGTAAAAATAATTTCAGAATCCTCACAGAATTCCTTACAGCCAAATATCTTATTAGGAAAAGTGTGACTACAAACCCGGAGTGCAGATTCTGTCACTCGGCAGATGAATAACCAGCTTATCTACTCACTGAGTGTGACGCCAACCTCTTCAGAAGATGGAAAAGTTTTAGCTGTGGTTTCTTTTGGACAAATATAATTTGAAAGAACATATTGCGATGATAATAATTTTGATAACCACGTTTAGTTTTGCCTTTTTATAATTGATATAAAATTAAATCGGTTAATTTAAAAATGTGTATTTATTGTGAGTGTCTCAGGGTACCAATAAATTGAAATTAATCTTTAAAATCCCGGCTTTGACTCTTTTTTTAATTCAAATTAAAAAACTTATATTCCAGTTCTTTAACAAGCTTACTAACCAATAAACGGCCATTGAATCGTAGACAGACTAGGCAGGCAGCAGAGATTGCATGATTTGCTAAAATACTCATTTAGAAAAATAATAAGAAACTTCATTTAATGAACAAATTTAGTGTTATTAATTACTTTAATATTTAGTTTGCCAAATTTGGACGGTGGTGGATTCTCATTATTGTTATTACTCTAGAGGGCTTTGGGTCATTTATAAAAGCAGGAATTTATGCCATACAAATGCTCACAGTTTTTTGTTTTTGCTTAAGTAAGTATGTCTTCCAGCATTCTAGGAATAGGAGTAATATCCTTGTTAGTTGAGCCAAAATTACTGTACTCGTAGTACTGGAGTCCAGGATTTGTAGGATACCCATTTCTTCTGTCCCACCATCATCTGGTTCTTTATCTGAGTTCTCTTCGTTATCAAACATTCTAATCAAGAACTCCCTGCCGATCATGGGCTTATCTCAATTCCACATAATTGTACAGAGTACATTTAGGTAATGAGTGCAGTTGTAATACGTTGGGAAAAGTACTTCTCTCATTTTGTCTCTATAGTTTTATCGCTCCTATGTAGAAGCATGGCCTCCCTATATTAGAAGAGCTTGGGCTTACACTTTGGCCAGACAGGTTGGAAGTGAATATGATATATTTTTAACGATTACCAAAGGTATTAGTATGGTAACCGGGACCGATGGCTTAACGTACCCTCCGAAGCACGGTAGGAGCAGGATCTTCCGTTACTGAAATTAAACCAGCGCTTTTACCGCTTTTCCCAGATGAAATGGTAATGGCAATGGGAATTCTCACCTACAAATATTAGATTACTAACATCACATAAATCCGAGGAAGGAAAATACAAAAGCGCCGATTACTAGCTAATCGTACTACTTGTTATTATAGAGTGGCGCAAAATTTCTGACATCGTTGGGAAAAATTTTTCAAAATTCATCTCATTTAGTACAGTTACAGAGTGCACATTTAAAAAATTATCGATTATACAGGGTGATCGAAAGAGTCGTAGCAGTATATACTTACATATTTTTAAATGGAACACACCATATTTTTTTATCGTTAGCTTTAAAAAATATAGAAGTCATTGAAGATATACCTAATTATCAGTAAAAGTGACATCTATTTTAACGCTCAGTTATAAAGTAACTTGAAATAGTTTAACATACATATTTCTACATGTTATTTCTATGTCATTAGCTGTGTTTAGTATTAATTATCTTTATTATAGAAAACTTCATTAATAGATGGCGAAGCAAAATGCAAACAAAGCAATATCTCAAAATTTCTAAATGAATCACCCAATATCTTTCCATTAGCTTTTAAACTATATAGTATATAATCGGGTATAGGTTAATAGAAATACTAAATATTTTTGAAAACCACAAAAACATTGTATTTTATATGAAAAAATGAAGATATCTTAAATTTTTACATAAAATTCTTTATACGGTTTGGGTTTTCTAAATCATTAAATTGTTTTAAAAATTGTCATCGTAAATACGATAAATACGAATATGTCTATATATCTTTGACTACTATCAATATACTTCAAAATAGATATTCGAAATTATATTGAAAACAATATGTTTTAAATATTTTCAAATAATGTGTAATGTTGTGACGAAGTCACTCTTCACCAAAACGGTTTTGTCAATCACCATACTTTTCTTTATTATTCGGATACTCACTAATCCACAGAGATTTTATGGGAATTACTAGAGGAGTTTTCTATAAATACAAGAATTATCTTGTGGTTTCAACAAAATGGAGCATATCTACATTGCGTTCGTTGAATGCGTCTTTGGTTAAAACATACTTTTACGGACAGTTGGATCGTTCGTGTAGGTCCTCGATCTCCAGATGTGGCTCTAATGAATTTTTTTCAAACGTGTATCGTGATTATAGTAATTTATTGTTCTCATCACTGAAAAAACAGCCAGAGGCTTTTAACTTTTAAATTATAGAAAAAAAGTTTGTATGGAAAGGTTGCTATTGCATTTAGAAAAATACAATAATAAGGAATTTATCCTAATAGCGAGTATTTATTATTAATCATTTTGATAATAAATAAAGTGACCGAAAAATGAACGCAATCAAAATTCAAACAAAATTATTTCCGTAAATTAACGTATAATTCTGTAAGAACCATAAAATAATAATTGTAAATACCTGGTAATTTGTGGACATTTAATTCCACAATACAGAAACTAAACAATACTTGTGAAACATTTTATGCAATCAATTTTAATACGATTCTAGGGATCTGAGAGATGGTTACTTTGTTACCACAAACTTAGTAACAGGATAATAACATCAAGTTTAACTAACTACTTAGACGTTCCAACTTTACTCACACACAATATTGATTCTTGATTATGAGATTTAGTATTACTTTCACCATTAATTATAATTAATAATTTGTCGGATATTCAATACTGCAAAGCTAAGTATTTTATTAAAAAAAGAAAAGTCGACTTGAATGCAGGCACAAACAAATGTAGAATTAGGTCACTCATTTTATCTTAAAAGTTTTTTAAAAGTTTTGCACTTTCTTTTTTTACTTGTTGAAGAGGAAATTTAATCTTTAAGTTTGATAAAGTTTTAAGAGTTGACATCTTTTTCCGCGTTCGAAATTTTAATGACATATGAGAGATATTTTTATTTATTTTACACTTATTATTATAGATTTTAAAAGTATTGACTCATAAATGTTTACATTAGTTTTTCCATATTTGTGACCGAAACCAAGCACAAGGTTTTAAGATGACTAAAACACTTTTAAAACGCAGTAAACCAGTAAATTTAAAAATTATAAATGTTCATATAACAGACAAATACTCCAAACACTATTCAATATCGTTTTGGTAACACCCTGCAGTATATTAATATTATGTTAGATAAAGGAAAAAAAATAGTACGCATTACACGTTCTCGAGTTTGACACTGTCTTTCTTTTATTACTTGCGTGTTTTTGATTTTTACTCCACATCTTATAAATAAAAATTTGTTTATAATTTAATTCTACACAGCTTTTGTTTAAACTATTTTTTGATCTGACAAGTAATTATGAGATATAACAATTACGTGACAATAATTGTTGAAACAATATCTCAACCAATATTAATTTTATGAAAAAAGTTGAGGGAAAAAAGTTATTGAAAATTCTAATGTCTATAACTTTTGTATGAATCATTTTTTTCTAAAACGCAATTTTATTTTTACTTATGAAAGCCGATGTGGAGTTCTGCGGTAAACGCTTGTTTTTTAATTCTTATGAAGGGATGATTAAATTAAGTTAGGGTTTTTGAAAACGCAACGTTTCGTAATAGTCACTTCCTCAAATATTTTCATTAAATTATAAGTATGAATTTCAGAAGACTAAACTAGACGTACTAATAATCACGGAAACAAAGAAAAAAGGTCAAGGTATACAAGAAATGAAAAATGGAGATATTTTTATATATAGTGGGTAGAAGAAAACAAAAGAGCAATGGCAGGAGTTGGGTGCTTGATCAAAAAAGAAATAGCAATGAAGATGCAAACATACAAATGCTGGAATGAAAGGATACTGATGGTAGAATTTAAAGAAAAAAAGGGAATAAAGTAACCATAATAGCAGTATATGGACCCGATGAGAATGATACAAAAGACAATAAAATAAATTTTGGGATGATTTAGCTCTAGTAACTGAAAACAGCGGAGGAAAAACATTTGTAGCTGGGGACTTTAACGCTAGAGTGGGAAAACAAGAAAGTTTAAACGGGGAGTAGTAGGAAAGTTTGGAGAAAATGTTAAAATAATAATGGAAAACGCTTAATTGACTTTTGTATAATAAATAACTTGATAGTAGCGAACACGTTCTATCAGCACAAAGACATCCACAAATATACACGAGAAATGCCGAGTAGAAATGAAAAGTCAATTATTGATTACATACTGGTACAAAAACAATACAGAAGAGAGGTACTAGACGTTAAAGTCCATAGGGAACCAGAAATATACAGCGATCATTACCTAGTTATTGCAAAAATAAGATATGAATTGGAAGACAGAAAAAGATCAGATAGAACAAAGAAAGTAAACCACAACACAATCAGAACATACAAACTAAATAAAGAAGAAGAACGAAAACGATACCAAGAAGTCATAAGTAACAAAATAAGAACGGCAAAAGAAAATCTAGACGAAGCAAGCATCGATGAAATATGGAAGTTTTTAAAAATACTGTAATTACTACTGCAGAGGAAGTATGTGAAACAAGCTGCATTTCAAACAATAGGAAACAAACAAAGTGGTGGAATGAGAACCTAAAGAAAGAAGTGCAAATAAAGAAATCTATGTGGAAGAAGTATCTTGGTAGGAGAAATGAAGAAACGTATAATAACTATAAACAACAAAGGACAAAAGTTAAACAATTAATAATAAAAGCAAAACAAGAAGCATGGGAAGAATTTGGAGAAAAACTAGAAGAAAATAAAAAGGGAAACCAAAAGCTATTCTATAAAATGATAAAATCGCTAAAGAATGACACAACGTTACAGAATGGTAAGATAAGAAGCAAAACAGGCAAGCTACTAACGGAAGATATAGAAATTATGGACAGGTGGAGAGAATACTTCGAGCAACTACTAAATCCAGTAGTAAAGGATGCGAGCAGAACAAGTAAAGTGAAGGACAGCGAAAGTGACAGTCAGATAGAAAAGGGACAAAGCATAGACCAAGTAAAAATTGAAGAATTAAAAGAGGCGATCAAAAATATCAAAAACGGTAAAGCACATGGTTACGACCAAATAAAAACGGAGATGATAAAAACCTAGGAGTTGATGGAGAAAATTTGTTACTAAATATCTACAACAAAGTATGGAAAGAAAAAGAATTCCAAAAGATTGGGAAATAGGTTTAATAGTTCCTATTTATAAAAAGAGGGATAAAACTAATTGTAATAATTACAGAGGAATTACATTATTAAGTATCCCGATAAAAATTTATGAAAGAATACTAGTACAAAGACTTAGAGAAAAACTGAAATAACGTTGGGTCAATCCCAAAGTGGATTTAGAAAGGGGTATAGTGTTCAAGACCACATAAGCACAATTAAAAATTTAATAAATAGGACATTACAAGGTAACCAAAAACTTTTCTGTGCATTTATTGATTTAGATAAAGCTTTTGACCGAATTAATAGAAAATTAATATGGGAAAGTTTAAAGAAAAGGCAAATAGATGAAGAATTGATAACCGCCATCAAAAGTTTATACAACAAGAACCGCAACTATGTAATCAGTAAAAACATGATGTCTGAACATTTCAATACAAATGAAGGAATACGACAAGGAGGAGTAATGAGCCCAGTACTTTTCACCTTATTTATGGATGAGATTATAAAGGATTGCCAAAAACAGTAAAAAAACAATTGTGGGATATCGAAACTTAAAAGCTGTATATATATCTGAATGTGCGTTTGCAGATGATGTGGCAATTTTTGCAAAAACCGATCAAGATCTACAATGGAACCTGCAAGTATTGAACCAAGTGCTCAAGAAGTATCAAATGCAAATGAATATAAACAAGACAAAAGTGATGGCAGTGTCAAGAATTCCACATCAAATAAGAATTACAGTAGAAGGGCAAGATGTAGAACAAGTGAAGCAATTTGAATACTTGGGCATAACTATTGACGATTCGGGGCAGCAAGAACCAGATCTCATTAAAAGGATAGACAAGGCAAACAAATTATTCTATACTTTAAAAGACAAATTTATTACTCAAAAAGAAGTTACGATTCCAACTAAAATAAATATATATATAAAATTATATTCCGTCCGGTTTTAACATATGGGTGCGAAACATGGGTAACAACAAATAAGGTCAAAAGTAAAATAGTAGCATGCGAAATGAAATATCTACGAAAAGTAAAAGGGATTACGATAAGAGATAGAATAAGAGAGCTTGGAATAGAATCAATACTGCAATACATAGAAAATAGGCAACTGAGCTGGTGGGGACATATACAAAGAATGGCAAGTAACCGACAAGTGAAGCAAGTATTAGAAGCAAAAACGACAACTAAAAGAACAAGAGGAAGGCCTCTAGAATCATGGAATAATATAGTGGCAAAGTCGTTGACAAATAGGGGATTAACGTGGAAAGAAGCAGAAACTTTGGCCAAAAATAAAAAAGAGTGGTGCAAGTTTATATACAGGGTGTCTCAGATAAGGGTGACAATATTTCAAGGGTACATAGAGAAACTCCAGATTAGAGATTTGAGATAATAAATCTATGTCCGGAAATGCGTTGCTTCCGATATACAGGGCCTTGAAAAAATTCAAAAATTAATATGTTTTGTCTGTATTTTGAAAACGCGTTGATCGATTTTCTTAAAATTTCCAGAGTATGTCAAGCAAAGTATTGGTCATATTTATGTGCCAATCCGACTCTTCTAAAAATTTCCAGGACCGGACTTTCGGTTTTTCTCACTTAGTTTTAAGAGAAAAATGTAGCACGCCACTGGTTTTTCCAAATATTGGAATCATTTTTCACATTCCCAATCAATTTGGAAAGAAACGCTCTCTTGTTTTTTCTTCTCCGACGCGTCGTTTCCGCGAAAAAAATAAAATCCATTTGGATGTCTTTCAAAGAGCTCATTATCGAAAAACTTCAGGTGACAATAAAAACGTAGTGAACAATGAATATTGTCATGGCGACAACGAAAACAAAATTAATACAGCAACTGGCAAGATGTTTGAGTATCGTTGTCTTCACCTGAACTTCAAAAAACACTTGACTACCATATTAATTTTTGAATTTTTTCAAAGCCCTGTATATCGGAAGCAACGCATTTCCGGACATAGATTTATTATCTCAAATCTCTAATCTGGAGTTTCTCTATGTACCCTTGAAACATTGCCACCCTTATCTGAGACACCCTGTATATATAAAAAAAAAAAAAAAAAGTGAATAATGTGAAACAGTTGAAAGAGAATGGAAATTGTGTTTAATTTATTAGAGTATAAATTGTTTATGTGAATTATTATCTATGTATGTAATGTATGATGTAATGAGTATCTAAACAATAATTGTAATAGGATACACCCTACACCGTTAAGGTAATATGGGTATTGATAATATATATATATATATATATATACAATGAATTTGCGTTCATTGCAGCAGCAATAGAACAATAATTAAACCTATTCTCGGTTATTGGATAATTTTAATAAAGAAATATTTAGTTAAATTATTGAGATCCTTTTAATGGATAACGTCTTTGAAGCTTGTACGTAGTCAGTCGAATCGTCCTTAGTCTGTTTCTTACTGTTTGGTGAGATATGCTAGTGCTCGTCGTGCTCTACATATACGAACGAGCAATTGCAAACGGTTGCCTCCTAACTTAAATGATCTTTAATAATAGAAAGTTAAACCATAGTTTTAACCCAGATTAACTGGGAATAACTTTAGATACGTTTTTAATTTACAAAGACCAGTTGGAAATAGTCAGTACAGCTGCATTTGCATTAATTTATTCTTCAGCCGAATATTGTCTGGTTAAATAGTTATCATACAAAAAAAATATACTCCCACTTGAATTGCTCAATGCACATAATTAGTGGAACCATTAAATCTACTCCTCTCGATTGTAATTTCTTCTTTGTAATATTACTCCAACGAACATTCGACAAAAAACTGCGTTAAAACAGAATGGAATAAATGCCAATTTAACAAAAACTTACCAATTTCAAATAATATTGAGAACTCTCCAGCTAAAAGAGTTAAATCTCGAAATTCTGTATGATTGCAAGACTACTTAAGTACGGCTTGTTCTTAAGCTGAAGAGTGCAAAAATTTTAGTCTGGAGTTGATGTTGTTACAATTTATTGGTAAACAAACTAAAACTATAGGAGCAGTGTTGACAACCTGACCAGCAGCTCTAGTAGTCGTAGAGTGGTCGTGGGCGTACTTACAAATAATCAGAACAAATGCTTTCACACTGCAGAGATAAATATTAGAGCACCACCTAACACAACATGTAGTGGTTCATCCAAAGCATTAAGAACTCATAGACACAGAAAACAAACCGTAAGATGGTAGAAATATAATTATTATCGAATGACTAGACCTCAATCACAACATCATATACTGGCATAAATAGATAATATGATATAGAAAGAAAAGCGCAATATAAATTGGTAAAATAACAGTTTAATAGGACATTATGTCCATAGAAAGAAAATTTTAACCGCTAAATATATTTATTAGCCTCGAGAGTACCTATAGAATTGGGCGTGAAGCATAAATTAGTCATTATCAACAGTATTAGAAATTGTGGAACTGTGACTCACGAATACGTATCACCGATACTGACCTAGTTTATTTTGTGTTTTTGACGCCGAGCTCTATTTACGTGGATTTTATCGTAAAATAGACCACATAATTGCATTCTACGTGAAAAAGTACATTGAAAACATGTATAATAAATTTTGAAAATAGTTTTGGTTGGCCATTGATATGGAAAAAGTGATTTTCCAAAAAATTTGCTTTGCTCGGCTCGGCTAACGGGTTACACGTTCATTTGATTCAAATTCTAGGACAACGTAACAACATTTTCTAAAGTATGATATATGTTTTCTATGTATTTTTTACGTAGAATACGATAATGTAATTAGTTTTATGATTAAATTCACGTAGGAAGGGCTGAACGGTAAAATTCACGGAAATATACGGATTTTATAGATTGTTTGCGAGTTGTTCGCTTTGACGCCTCTTATATAAATTTCACGAGAAAACTGATGACGCCATTGTATTTTACGTCAAAAAATACAAAAGAAATCATGTATTTAAAATAACATTTTACCCTTTTTTTTCATGATAATCATCTTAGTCTGTTTTTCAGGTGTATTTCTTATGGGAAACTTCAGGGACTTTAAGGCACGTGTTATATTAATTTTAGAGGTCCCGTACCTGAACGCGCATTAGGTTTTAGGTATCTAGAAGTAATTTCTGCCCGGCGAACTTGAAAAGAAAAATAAAAATTAATTAAGCCCCGGCCTATTGCACACGGTTTTGTCTCCACACTATATACTGATACTTTCTACTAATCTTCTGGGGCACCATACTTAACACTTACATCACAAAGAATAATAAAAATGTACCATATGAATAAATAAATAAAATAGATTCTGTTTTGGAGTAACTACTACTTGGTTTTCTCTTGACATCTAACGTTGAGTTGTGTTAAAAATGTCTGCGATTTCTCTAAATCAGCTCTTTGAATACTGTGGATATTTTACATTGCCACCACTTTTTTAATAATTTGTGACAATATAGCCTACTATAACAATTTTTTTGTTAAAATAAGTTTAGAACTAATACACAAAAAATAAGCTCATACTCATTTATACAGGCTGTTTCATTAAGCTTGGTACGCGGCCATATCTCAAAAACTATTGGGTGTAGAGATTCGGGAAAATTTTTATTACTAAAACGGCTATGAGAAAATTTTTGAAATTATTTTGAAGTTCCACATTTTTCCGCAAGGGGGCGCAATTGACAGGGCGAAGCATAAAATTTAAGATTTCTCCGAAAATTTTCATATAAAACTATAACTTTATTAACATCATTAGAAAGCCTGAATAATTCCGCATACGTTTTGTCTTACCGGTCTTGATAAGACAAGGAGAAGCCCCACAATGTCTAATAATTTAAATAATTTTATTTTCTAAATGACTTATCTGATTGCAGCAAACTCACGCTTGTTTGTAAGAGAAATGTCAGTGTTTTCAAATACTGTATCCATCTGCAGTCTACAGTTTCAAATAAAATTGCTAGAAGGCACAGTTCGCAATAATAACAGTTTTTTACAATTTTGCTACGAAAATTCAAATCATACAGTATGAGTTTGATGTTATAATCGGAAAGTAGATTAAATTTGCTAAATAACGTTGTGCCTTGGTTTTTAATACGTTGTGCCTTGGTTTTTAATATTTGATATGCACAATATCGATGACAAGATTAATTTTCTTAATTATAATCTTAATTCTATCTTCGATATTCATGCGCCTTTTAAGGTCTTTAGGAGTTGTAAACCTAGTAAACCTTGGATTACTGATAATATAAAGTTCATGAGTAAACTAAAGGACAAAGCGCTTGCTAAATTTAAGAAAACTAAACAATTAGCTCACTGGGACTACTACAAATCGCTAAGAAATCTCATAACTGCTACAACCTCTCGAGAAAAAAGGCATATTTACAATTTAAATTTAATAATACTAGTAACACTAAAAATATCTGGAAAGAATTTCACAAATTGAATATAACTTCTAATCGTAAAAATAATGATTTACCAGAAAATTTAAGAGATCTTAATCGCATTAATGCCTTCTTTCAAAATTCGTCAATATGAATTATACTTTAAACAATGAGCTGTATTTTTTTTACGCCACTAATGTTAAATGCGTAAATATTCAGGAATTCAAATTTAACGTCTCTAATGATTTAGAAATTTCAAAACTAATTTCGTCAATGAAAACATCCTCTTGTGGGCCTGATAATATCAATATTAAACTTATACAGATATGTTGTCCTCACTTAATTCAATATTTCACCCATATTATAAATTTTTGCATCACGGAGAGTGTTTATCCAGATATTTGGAAATATGCCTTTGTTGTGCCAGTACCAAAGGTGGATTCGCCTACTGAACTCAATCACTTGAGACCGATAAGCATACTGTGTACTTTGTCCAAAGTATTTGAAAAAATAATCGATAAACAAATTCGCGATCACCTTAATAGGTATAAGTTACTACCAACTATGCAATCAGGATTCAGACCTGGTTATAGTTGCACTACAGCACTAATGGATATTATTGATTATTGTCTACGATCAACTGACAACAATAAATTAACGATTTTAATTCTACTCGATTTCTCGAAGGCCTTCGATACAATTAGTCACGAACTCTTATTATCTATATTGCATTACGTAGGATTTGGTCCATCTGCAGTTTCTCTAATAAAAACTACCTTAGCAATAGGAGACAAATTATAAAATATCAACACCTTTTTCTGATTCTAAAGAAATGTTGAGAGGTATTCCACAGGGCTCTATTCTAGGACCCTTACATTACTGCATTTACACTAACAATATTGAAGCTTGTTTTAAAATTGTAAATACCATATGTATGCTGATGACACGCAACTTTTCTTCTCTTTTGCGTTTAGTCAACTGAAGGAAGCTTTGTTTTTAGTTAATAAAGATATGGAAAGCCTGTTGGAATACTCTACAACGCATTCTTTGCGAATTAACTCTAACAAATCTCACGTTATGTTGTTTGGTCGTAGAAAGGACAGAAGTGCTGCTATTCCACTTTTGAAAGTGAATGTAGGCGATGTTACTCTATCAATTACTGATGTGTGCAAAAACTTAGGGCTGTTTATTGATAAAGAATTACGTTTTGACTATCATATCTCTCGTTGTATTCAAAAAGCTTACCATAATTTAAAGATGTTATACGCGCATCGCTATTGCCTAACTTGAGATATGAAGAGCAATACGTAACTGAACGAAGTACACTGA